>JBBPDE010000038.1:2436001-2452161 GCA_037974605.1 Nannopetersius ansorgii | reverse complement strand
AGAGAGAGAGAGAGAGAGGGAGAGAGAGAGAGAGAGAGAGAGAGAGAGAGAGAGAGAGAGAGAGAGAGAGAGAGAGAAAGACAGGAACTAAATCTGATAGGACTGTATGAAAGTGTGTCTTCAACATATTATAAATTATGCAAGATGACCCTTTCATCTACATACAGTGCAGTGCTATCTCAAGCCATTTCTTCATATTTTGCTTCCAGAGAGCCAGACTTCTTTTTTATTTTCAATAGAATCTTGAGGAACAGTTCTCCAGGCTTCCATAAGGACTTTCAATGGCTCTCATTTTGACCAGTTACCTGTTTTTTACTTGTTAAGCCACACAGTGACTTACGTATGAATCATTCAAGCAGAACAAAGTACATCTAACTGAAGTCCTGAACCTGTGAAGAAACAGGAGCAGATGATCCCAGATGATCAGGCGGTGATCAGTATACTGGTGGTGCTGAATGCTGAGTGGTTGGAACACCTTTGTCTAGGCTCCTTGTATCTTTACACATTTTGCAGCCTGTCACAGTAAAACCTTTTTTCCTATTTCTTTCATTTAATCTACTCAGTGTGTCAAAGATAAACAAAATATATAGAAATAAAATTTCACACTATGGTATTTTCCTGTCAAAAAGTTATTAATTTGTCAGTGTCAAGAGGAAGAAAACCAAAATAATTCATAGAATATTCATAGAATGCAATATCCGCACATATGAAGGAAGAGAAGGTCTACAGATAAGGAGCACCATTTCCAGATTACCAGTATGTCATATACTGCCAGAAGCCACATAAGTAAGACTATTTAGCATTATCTACAGGAGCCAACATTAGCTTCATAGCCCCAGAGTAAAATTAAAGACATCAAATGTGACTCATCTGATTGACTTCCTTTAGGCTAATGGGAAAATTGTGTAAAAGGGACTTTTGGCCCTTTTTTGGCCCTCACTTTTGGCGTTCTCCCATGAGGATTATAAACTTCTACTAAAATCATTATATCAGTGACCAAAAGGTTGTTCTCCCATGTACAGTGTGTTTGATGCTAATTATACTCAGACTCCATTACGTTTTGGCTAAATAAGCCTCATATTTTCAGTGCAGAATGAACATCAGGCACATGTTTGGCTGATCGGCTTTTTGAGGTAAGAGGGAAAAAATAGCCTTTTAGCCAATCTGTCAATTTTTGTCGAGTAAGTTTATTGCCCTGCAGAACCAAATTATTGAAATGTCTTTTGACTGCTTATCACTGTAACTGAAGCTTTTGCTTTATCTGCAGTACATCTGCTGCCTGAATGCATCACAGACAAAACCAGAATTCCAGCTGTGAACGGCCAGGAGAAATAGGCCGTCACTTAACAGCCTTAATGAACCCAGATAGATTATTCTGATCAGGGATTATGACAAATGAACACATGCAGATTAGCAGATTTGCAATTTAGCCGTGTGACTGGCTCCAACAGGCTTGGCATCGCTGGGCTGATTCGGAGAAGCCGTGTTGAGTTTATGCTGACTAAACAGCGAGATCTCTTCTCCAACCGCGGATGTTCAGATGCCCGGCTGGTTTTTGAATGTCATCTTTGTCCAATTACCGGAAACACATTGTGTGAGTGCTGGCAGCAAATGACAAAATTAGACGCTGCATTTCTCAATTGGTTGCAATATTGAAACTGCCTATGTTCCGTTGTCACTTGGGCTGCCGTCAAATTGTATTACACCCAGCAGGCAACTTTTGTTTTCCGTTCAATCTGTGAACTTGCTTAGATTTCTACTTGTGGCATGCTGGTAAAATGAATGGGACTCTTGGGAAGTAGTTGGCAGATTGTTATTCTTAACCCCTAGAACTCAGAGTGCATTTGTAAAATCTTCTGCTCTCCTACACACTTGTTAGCTGCCCCCGTGCTTCTGTGGGGTTTCCCCACTCACTTGTGGGCGGAGACTATCCTGAAAGTTTGAGCATTTTTTGCTCTTAATGGGTGTTTGTGTGTGACGTTATTATTACCTGTTTTTTTTTATAATAACTTCAGAATTTCTGCGTGACCAAACATGTCATCTAACACCTCGAGCATCAACACAAACCAGGGGAACTTCCAGATAAGGAGTCATTTTTCTGTATGATGACAGTTTACCGTTCGTTGTGCTGCCAGCAGGGTTCGAGTGAAGGTAAATCACTCCGACAAACTGACCTTGCACATCGGTGCCACAGGCCTGTGGCTGGAAAGTGGCTTTGGTCAGTGGACGGGATATTCTCTAAGAGGCTTTGGTGCGAGCTATGGGATGTCACTTCTTGTTAAAAATGCATTTGAGGCTACAAAAGAGCTCCACTCCTCACACACACACACACACACACACACACACACACACACACACACACACACACACATAGGAGCCATTCAGCCAGCTCTAGTAACAATCCCCCTCCATGTTATTTATATACGCTCCTGCAGCAGCCGGGCGGAGAAGGAGTTGGACCCGGCACAGTGATTTGATTTTCACTGGCCCGCCACTGCTTGTAAAAGTGAAATATTGGACGCTGATGAAAGAAGTTTGGATAGTGGCGTATAGATGGTTTTGCAGTTGACACCTCTGAAACGAGGCAGCATATGTGTGTTTAACTTCATAGATGCTCCAAAGTCTGAGCACTATTTTAACTGAGTCAGTAGTTTAAAATAGTCAGGAGTCAGTAGATTTTGATCATGCTTTATTAAAACATGACCTTCATTAGAGCTACACACCTCCTACACAAGCTTTTCATTAGAACTGATATAGAACTACATTAAAAATAAAATCATGAAGGTCTAAGAATATAATAAAGGAAGATAAAAGGTGCTTTATTTAGCCTATAAGATCATTATCAGTTTAATAAAAAGCAATTAGTACACGGTTAATGAGTATTGTACTAATAATAAGCTATAATTAGTTACTAATTAGTGAGTAATATTTGATATTGTGGTGTTTTTTATTTATAGCTAACTTGTTAGCAATGCTCTGGTACAATTTCACATTTCTCACTGCGTTTAAAACTCCACCTGAAATTTGTCTTCAGCCCAACCAGGTAGTACTTCTTGTACTTTGTCAATGTCCCAGTCGCTAGTTTGTATCTCCATCGAACATTGTACCTGCCATTTCAGCCAATCAGAAAGCAGCGATGCAGTGAACTTAATTTATAATGGAAAAACATTTAATCACAATACAGCGTGGTTCCTTGTGACAGTGGAAAAGTGCCATAATAAGGGGTTAAATGGTTTCCAGGTGGCCAAAAGTAATAGATTATTAGACTATTTTGGAATCTGCTCTCTTTTTTTACCAGTGAATAAGGCCTCTCAGGGGAGTGGAGAGAGCACAAGCTTGACGAGCTCACACTGATTCTGACACTCTATCACCTCTCAAAGCAAGCCTGATGCATTATTCATCAGAAATGTGCTGAGAAAACGACACTAAGACCTGATTCAGTAATCGTGTTCTGTGTAGGAGCAACGCCCTCCGTACACGAATACCGAAAATGAACCCACCACTGACCCATGACTGTACAGTATCTCCCCTGAAATTAGAGCTTTATTAGGTTGCCTTACACAGAGCTTCCTGCAGCCCTATGGACCCCAAAATGACCACCTTCTGCCTTTAATGGTTTTTATAAGCGCAGTATCCTCAGTGTCGCTGCCTCCGACATGCCCAGAAAAGGCCGGTTGCATAACAACTGGGAATTATTGTAATTAGATAATCTCAAGACTCCTTTATCAAGACAAATGTCAAGTGGAGGCTGAGAGAAGCACTGACACTTTGAAGACTGTGTGTAGAGAGAAGTAGGATGGCCTAATCGAGCTGCTGTATTTTGCATTGTAAAGGAGTTCTGCCTCCAGACAGCATCTATCACGGAACCGCCCTCTTTTAGCATCATTTACGTCACGCAGTGGGAGGCTACAACCTCTGCTTCTCCTGTTTTCAGCACACCAACCCACTGCTTTATATTCAGAACTGGAACAGAGGGCAGCATAAATCATTGGGTTTATAGAGCATCTCACCGTATACCACACCTGTTCAGGACAGGCCCAGGCAAATGCATGCACTTACTTTTATTATTAAAGATGTGTGTAAACTGGAACGTTGCTCATATACCAATCCTTCAAAAGTCAACCGAGGAAATACATGGAGATATGTGTGAAGATACATGAAGATAATTGTGGAGATACATGGAGGTAGCTGTGGAGATCAATAGAAATATCTGTGGAGAAATAGTTATGGTGATACATGAAGATAATTGTGGAGATACATGGAGGTAGCTGTGGAGATCAATAGAAATATCTGTGGAGAGATAGTTATGGTGATACATGAAGATAAGTGTGGAGATACATGGAGATAGTTATGAAGATGCATGGAGATAGCTGTGGAGATAAATAGAAATAGCTGCGGGGATATATGGAGATAATTACGGTGGTACATGGAAATGAGACCTTATTTAATTTAAAAAGACCTAAATGTGTATATTTTAATAAAAAATTCTGCCATTTCATATTAGAATCACAATTATATTGTGATGAGACTCTACTGTCCAAAACAAGACACCCACTATAATAAGCGTTTATTATGGATTTGCATGGTAAGAGACCAATATATGGCAAATAGCTGTGGTCAAAGCCTTCTTCTACCCTTGTGCCTGAAAAAGCACATGCAAAGATATGGACTAAATTTATCTGGTGACAGTAGTTGACAGATTGTAATTTTCTCAAGGAGAGAAAGAGAAAACCCAGGCAATACCCATTTGGATAGAAATAACACCATCTGTCTCACCTGTTCAAGTGTTCAAGAACAATTCCATCTTAATTAGGTTAATCTTACACTCAAACTTTTCTTAATGTTGTTCATGAACAACTCAGAGTTGCAGTTCCAGTCTTGTTGCCAGTGTTGATATGTCTTTGATCTGTGATTTTTTTTTAGTGTTCATCCTCCTGTGGGCGTGGTTTGCAGTCTCGAGTGGTCCAGTGCATGCACAGGGTGACGGGCCGCCATGGCAGCGACTGTCCCATAGTCCTAAAGCCCCCGGCGTACCGACAGTGCCACCAGGGGGCGTGCAACGATAAGGTCAATGTCAACACCATCACCTCTCCCAGACTGGGTAAGACAGTAATGAGGGGCAGCTCGAGACGTTTGCCCTGTTCTGTATAATTGCCCATTTACCCTTCTTTGATATTTTCCTTCAAATATCATAAGAATGTCCAAAATAAGTGCTGTTTCGCCTCTCCTCTGAAACGTCACGATCTCAGCTGTCCAACTACGGTGTTAAAACGTCAATCCCTGATCTTTTTAAACCTATCAAAATGCTTAAATCATGTACACAAAACCTTTCCAGTTGCCAATAGAAAGCCCTGTTTTCAGCCTTGTGTCCGCATACCCCTCGACAGATTAGCAGTGTTCTGCATAGCCTAATGCTAACGTTTTTTTCAGAATATATCTCCTCACAAAGATCGGGTTTAACATTTGTATTTTGGGTCAACATCATAGAAGTTGTTTAGAGTGAAGTGTGTCGTGTTGTGTGATTGCTGTTTGGTATAATGTCATTGTCAAAATAATGTCAAATAGCTAAAGCTTAAACTCATTGGACGTCTCCAATCTGCGCTCTGCTGCTGCCAGCAAGACTGAATCAAGTTGGTCAATGAGGTCTTTGGCTCTAGTGATGTGTCTTCAGTCTGATTTAATGTATTTTTCTAAGTATCTAAATGCCTGTAGTAAAATTTTGTTGTTGAATACTGGGTGCATCTCTTTGAATGCTATAGATTGTTAAAGATAACAAAAAACTGACAAAAACTTTAAATGCGATTTTCTCATTTTTTCAGTTGGGAAATGGTGCTATGATACCATAATTCATACAATTGTAACTTGACAACCGTTTAAGATACAGCTTTGACCAAGATATCATTTAAAAGTTTATTTTCTCATCTTTTCAATGTTCCCAAAACCTAAGTTTTGAATTGCCTATGCTGTAATTTTGTCATAGATGGTAGGTCTAGCTCTACAGTTTTTCTATACTGTAAACATGACACCTTTGCTCTGAATATTTAAACAAAAAATAGGATTAGCCATGCAACATGTATTTACTTTGTACTCTTTTTCCTTTTTTCTTCCAATTTACATGCAATGAAAATAGTTAAACTGGCCATCCAGTGGTGCGGCAGGCTTGTTGTAAAAACAATCAGATTTCCAAAGTCAGTCAGTCAGACTCAGAAACCAGAGTGTTAGCATGCCGTTTTCCTAACTTCATCCTCATTAACAGCCTCTGTCCTGTCCTTGTTGTGTCCCCGGCAGCGGCGCTGACGTACAAGTGCACGGGGGACCAGTGGACGGTGTACTGCAGAGTGATCCGGGAGAAGAACCTGTGCCAGGACATGCGCTGGTACCAACGCTGCTGCCAGACCTGCAGAGACTTTTACGCCAACACAATGTCCCACAAGAGTTAATGATCCTGGCACTCATTAACACGTAGCAGCTTATTTTTGATGTCCTTTTTTTGTACTGTCTTAAGTGACACTGTTTATATTATTGTTGGAGATTATCGAAAGTGAAAATCAGAAAAGCAGTAACAGGCACACCGTGGATTTTGCAAATGGGATTTTAAAGCTTTTAAGGTTGTGACTTGAAAAAAGGATGCAAAAGGTCTATGACTTTATTTTTTTCTTCGCTGTAAACCAAAGGTTAACAATATTAGGAGGCTGTTGGAGACTTCTTTAGCATCCCGGTTTGGCTGTTGTACAGCAAGCTCGGCATTTGAAGAGTTCTGAAGAACCATTTGGCTAGCATTGCTTTTTAAAAGCCACTGGTTGGCCAATAACCCCACCATACTGTATCTTTTTATTAGTTTATTTTATTTTTTGATTGTCTTTGCTTTTAAGGTTTCCCCTGTCCTGGACGTCTTAAAGAGGTCCATTAAGTCCCTGAAAGAGGGCGTGTAATTCAGAACCCAATGGCCCAAGGGCTCCTGCTCTTCAACGTTATCAGTATTGCTGTGCTTTGGTTGCTCTTGTTGTGCAAATGACTCTTCAGTCTTATTCAGTGTCTTTAGCATATGGTTTGTGGTGCTTGCACTGTTGGATATGGATCTGTGCCAGACAGAGTGTCCATTTATGTTCAGATTTCAGCTTAAGGTGTAGCGCAGTGGTAACCAACTCTGGACCTGGAGATGAATCTTCCTGCAGAGTCAATCTTCAACCACAATCTGCCATACCTGCTCTATCTGCTTGACCACTTTAAAAAATCAGTCTAAAACAGTTTATTTGCTCTCCTACACACTCGCCATTTGCTGCACTTTCGCTTAGCCACTCTCCAGACACCCCGCCCCCCTTTCCCTGCAGTTTTTTTAAAAGTCCAAAAATAAAAGACATTTGGGCATTTTAGTTCTTTTTGGCAATTTTTAAAAGCCATCAACACAAACCGGGGGAACTTCTATCGTTTTTTTGCCATATGACAACGATTTACCATTTAACTTCTTTAGAAGTCCATGATTGGCTGGATCATCTTACTTTTATGTGGCATGAGACAGAGCATGTCTGCAATTAAACTCTGAACTAAAGTAAATCTTCAGGACCAGAGTGGTGCAGTAGGGCTGTGACATAAGATTAACTTCATGGCCAATTAATCTATTTGATTAATTGATTAATCAGTTTCCAGCATCACCATCACTGGTTCTATTAGGGGTTTCCAAACAATGGAAGCCATATCACCCCCTACATTTCCTGTAGTGCACTGCAGTTTACCTGAATGATTGGAGTCCAAAGAAAACCATGTATCTCCATTTCATTTTTTTTCTCTTTATTATTATCTTGCATCATGACTTTCAAAATTAATTAATGCTTAATCAACAGCAATTTAATGTACAATTCTAATTGGTCTGAATGTCAAACAAACAAAACTGGAGATACAAAACTTAGCTTCAACAGTGCTGTCGTGTTTTTTATTTTGTCAGTGGATAAAGAGGCAGTTTTTTTTCCAACCAGTGTCAACAATCTGATTGTTCATACACACTTTTCAACACTGACCTCAACACATATGGACATGTTATAGATGCCACATATATATAACATGTCCCTTAAAACACATCTCATTTGCATAGACATTAGTAGTTGTTCAACTTAAACCAATACAGTCCTCTTTTCAGACTGTTGTCTGTCTGTTTAGGAATCAACGGGAGGTCAAATGAAAGTCTGCTGTAATGTAAATGGCCTGCAGCATTGCTTATTACTTCATGCTTGTCTCCTCTCATTATATTTTCCATATGTGTAAACACCCTTCTCACCCTCACTCACTGACTTATTTGACCCATTTTAAACAGTTCATTTTGCTAGAAAAGACCACCAAGACTGAGTCAACACTATAACAGAGTAGCACAGTAGATAAGCACACAGTCCTACATAGACTAAGGCTAAAAAAACATTGCCTTAATATGAGCATTTGTTAAAGAAAATGAAGAAAAATGATCATTCTGAACCAGCACAGAATCCAGAACTCTAACCCTCATATCCCACAGACGGGTGGTCTTTGCAGCTGAGAATGCAGGTGGTCAGCAAGCCCAGCATCCAGCAATGCTGATATCCAGCAATGCAGCTGGGTAGAAAAGTTGAGCTTTCAAAAATGCACCCGTCCTGCAGCTGTGTGGGTTAAACTGGACTTTGGTTTTCAGGCCCAGTCCAGCTTCTGTTGCAAAGAAATGGACATATGGACAGTTTGGGGCAAGTGGTCTAAAGGTGCTGAGCTAAAGGTGCTAAAATTTTTTGACTTTTTTTATGTTTATATTACTGGCACAGGGCTGGTCATATGACTGAATGACATTAGGTGCAGTTTTAAATCCAGAGTCTGTAGTGAGGAGAACTGCCACAGTAATGTGTTTCAGGGTGGTCAGACACTAGAGGGCGCTAGAAGGAACGGGTTCAATAGTAAATTGTTAAATAATGAAGAACATGCTTTCAGAACAGCTTCAAAAATTTGAAATATGTCTTATGTACATCTATGATGTTCAAACTGTTTAAGGGTCGCTTCTGTTACCTGATGTGTGCAAACACAGCAAGTACAGTATTGTGCAAAAGTCTTTATATTTTGCAGGGAAATGAGACAACAGATCTGTTCAGTGATTTGTTGCAGCATGAGCAAACTTACATGTAAATACGGTATAAACACAAAGAGGTTGTGAAATTCTAACCAGCTTTTGGTAAGCATTTATGTAATTTCTTTAAATGTTTTCACGAACAGTTCTCCAGGCTTCTTGAAGGACAATCCGAAGCTTTTTTTTTGGGCGTTGGCTGATTCTCTGTCAAAATGATCCACACTGCTTCAATAATGTTGAGATTTGGGCTTTGGGGAGGCCAATCAATGACTGATGGTGTTCCATCATGATTTTTTTTTTACTGTCAAGGTGCTTTGACTGCATTGACAGGGTTTTAGTACATTGTGATGGCTAAAAAATGCCAATTAGATGCTTTTGAGATGAATTTGCGGGGTGGTTAAAGACTCTTCCAGAGTTGTATAAACTAGGGAACATTTACAAAACATTCCCAGCATGAAAATGGCTTTTTTGATTATTAATCATGATTTCGCCCAAGATTTTAACACTAAACGAGGAGACTGTAGTGTTTATGGTGAGAAAACAGGATATTCAGACAACAGAAGTGGCTGTGGTAGACTGCCCCTAGTGGTTATATTGGATCTCACAGATGCTTAAAGGTGGAGGATCAACATAAAACAAGCATAAAATGTGCAGTACATCTTGCATAGCTAAATGCAACATTTAATTAACATAGTTCTCACTCCCATTCACTGTGGACTTGCTCACTGGCGCCCTCTAGCAATTTGCAGTTCTTTATTGTAGAAGGAATGGAAGGTAGCCAGGTTCTCTTCAAACTGCCTCTGAATTGAACGACATTTTACAGCTCGAGGGTCCAATTTTCACCTTATAATATTATTTACAGTATATCATTTTGCTTTATATTTAATGTCCTACTAAATGTACCTTCTGTTGATCTTTAAAGGGATGATTCAATGTTTTTATTTTCCACCATTGCACATTTGTTTATTTGTGTAAGGAGAAGCAGTCTATAACTGTGACATCCACCTCGTTGGAAGCTTAGAAAAGTCACTGTCCAATGAAAACCATGTATCTCCTCATATTCACTTTTTATTTTTTTACATCGGCTGAATCTGCACCTGCCCTTTATACTGTGAAAAATGCACCAATAGGAATGGTTTACAGTGATTTACAATACTGGGCAAACGTTCATTTCTATATATTATGCTATGAGTTACCTTGTTGGTGCAGAAATACTTTTTTATGCCTGACAAGCTGTATTTTTTTATGCCTGACAAACTTATATTTGGCATATTGAGTGGATTAAATTAAAGAAATGGTAACAAGTGTCTAAAGATACAAGGCACCAAGATAAAAGAAGTTCCAACCATTCCGCATTCAGCACCACCAGTATAGTGATAACCGCCTGATCATCTGGAATCATCTGCTCCTGTTTCTTCACTGATTCAGGACTTAAGTTAGATGTGCTTTGTTCTGCTTGAATGATTCATACGTAGGTCACTGTGTGGCTTAACAAACAGAAACATTCCTCTGAAACTGATCAGGTTCAGGGACTGGATTGGAAATGAGAGTCTTTGAAAGTCCTTCAGGAAGCCTGGAGCACTGTTCCTCAAGACTACATTCAAATACAAGAAAGTCTGGATCTTTGGAAGCAAAATATGAAGAAATGAGAAGTGCCTTTCTGCACATTACTGAGAAGTAAATATATGTTTTATCATTGTGGAGATACCTATTTTGTTTTGGACAGTGACAAAATTTGAGGAAAGGAATGGTCCCACAAAACGTGATCCTCATGTGAAAAATCTTTGAGTGTAAGGCGAGATCACACATGTTCATAACAGGTTTTAACCTCAATGACAGGTGCATAGCTTTGGGTTACTGGAGTCAGTGTAAAATGTGAACTTTGTGCTTCACAGAAAAGTCCCACTGGTGAGGGTGATACAGTCTTCTTGTAAGAATGTGTGTGTGTGTGTGTGTGTATGTGTGAGAGAGAGTTTGTGTGTGTGTGTGGGTTTAGATACCTTGGCCCCTGTTTTCTCAGGCAGCACAGGGTTCATTTGGTGCTAGACAAGTTTCACTACTGTGGAATTCAGCAGTTTCCTCGTGTCCTTGTTTCCATATATATTTTTTTTCCGACATGCGTTTTGTTGTCATTATTTAATACTGAAATGTAGCTACATTCATATCTCAGAACTAGGCTGTTTGGTGCCAACTGCTTCATTTACTGATATAGTGCCGGTCTGCGTATATTTCCCAGTACTGTATGTCCTTAGTTGCACACATGATTGGTACATAAACTGCCACTCTATGCATTTTCAATGGTGCTGATTTGATTCAAATTGGTGAAATGTTTATACAAAAATAAATTAATATCTTGTAACACAGGGGTTGAGCCTTATTACATCATGTTGACCATTTTTTGTGAACCACACTGAGTATGTTCACTTTTAGAAGAATAGAGTTTCAATGGTTTCGATGGAAAATGAGGTTCTTAAACTTTATAAAATGTTCACAGCGATGTCAGGTTGAAACATAATTGATGAATTTAAAATTTTGATTAATCTTCTGGTTAGCATAATTAGTATTTATTACTTTTCAAGTATCATTCGTGACAACAGCAGGCTAACGGAGCACAGCAAGTATTCATTGGTTTTTCTGTCAAGAATGAAGCTGTCAAATTGCTTACCAGCCAAATTTGCTCTTTTAAACTGGGTTTCCTTCTCCTTTGGACATTATCATATACTAAACTGTTGTTTTGATTGGCTCAGGTTTAATGCCTCATCCCTGGCTAAGCTTTCTTCAGAACATAACTGGCCTCCTTGCTCTCACCATGGGTGTCTATTAGATGACCTAACAGAATTGGCAACTTAGTGCTCTCCTCCAAGCATGTTTAGCTGTCCATCCGCTACCTTTCAAAAAGATATAGTGAAGCATCACGTGATTAAGAGGAAGCGTTCACCCTCCCATCACAGGTGGTATCATGTAATAAAAGGATCTAGTGGGTGAAATTGGGTAAAATTGGGTAAGAATGAAAGAAAATATATCTTAAACAAGTTCTGTTGCAATATGTAAGCTTTTTCTCCAAAAAGGTATCTACATGAGAAGAAAAAAGCTTTCATAAGACTTTTAAGAAATGAATGCAAAAAAAATCCAGAATCAATTTCTATTGGTTACGAAATTACGAAATTACAGTCTAAACTAAAATGACAAAAATGGCGATGGATTTGTTCCAGCATGGACGAAACGCTGTGAGGCAATTCTTGGTGTATTTCATGGTTATTCTGAACACTTTTACAAAGACTTTTTTTCTGAATAAGAGACTCTTTAAATGACTATGTGGTCATTAAAAGCTATTTAATTCATTTTGAAATCACCAGTCTGAGGATCCAACCTCTTCCCACTGTTTATCTTTGTATTCTGTCCTTTCTTTCTCTTCATATGCACCTCCACCGGCATTCCTTCACCCTAGCATTGACAACATCCCGCGGTATGCAGATCAGTCGGCGCTCTCTTGACAAATGGCCACCTGGCCCGCTCCCTTCGCCTGTAAATCCACCCCGTGGCTCGAGGGTGTTGGTGAAGGACTGTGTGAAGGTCACTCCTGTTTTCAGAGTGCGGGAGCTCTCGGTTTCTGCCTTTTTATCCTGCTGCTTTTCATCCATTTTTTTTCTTTTCCTTATTTAATGCTCCCCCAGACCTTATCTCATATGCATAAACGCAAAAGGCACAAAGAAAATGGTAAAAAAATAATACAAAAATAATGCCGTCCTCATATGTATGCTGGCTCCTTTGGCTTTCAATGAACCACATCTAAGCATGAATATGAGATGATCTCAAAGGAGCAGCAAAGCAGCCTCAGATTGTATTTTTCACAGCATGGTTCATTGTTATCTCTGCACCTGGAGACACATGCATAAAAAAAAACAACACGTCGTCTTCCTTTTAAAGAGGATTCAGCACCAAAATATGATGCAATACAGTGACTGTGCTAAAAGATGATACTGAAAAATACATCCTAAAAGCAATTATTAAATCTGGAGTTTTACTTCACTGGGGGTTTTTTTTGGCTCCTCAGCAGAAGTTTGTTAGAAAGATCAGTCTTGCAATGTCATCGCGTTCAGCTGCGAGTCCCTGGCAGGAACATTAGCGCTCTGCCACTGCATATTGTGCTCGCCTTCACCATCTAGCCCCAGATATTAGACTCTGTGATATTAATTATACCCTGAATTTAGCTGAATTTAGAGCTTGATAAGAGAACAGAAGGTGGTGGAGCAGCATCTGGAGAGAGAGAGAGAGACAGAGAGAGAGTAGGAAGACTGAGAGAAAAAAAGAGAGAAAGTAGAAAGAAAGAAAGAAAAAGAGAGGAAGAAATTAAAGAAAAAGAGAGAAGAGACGGAGGGTGAGAGAAAAGAACGAAACAGCGAAACAGGAGAGATAAAGAGAAGGAAGGGAGAGAGAAGAAAGAAAGAAAGGAGGGGGGAGGGGAAAGAGAGAGAAAAGAGCAAAAAAAAAAAGAATAGAGCATCTTGAGTGAGAGAGACAAAAACTTGCTCTTTCAGAGCTGGTCAAAGCGAGCCTCTATTACTTTATGTTCTTTAACAGATGAGGTCATCCCATGGTTAATGTTTTATAGCAGTGAAGCAGAGAAAAGGCTTTGGGGGGTTGGAGCCAATATATAACCCTAATTGAAATGTTGTGCTCTAATGCAAAACCATATCCTTTACATCACTCCACTGTTATGCAAGTCTTGGTCCCGACACCCATCACTAGGCCCTGATCAAAACATTATAGGTAAAAAAAAAACCCAAAAACTTTCTTTTATGACTCTCTAGTGTTGCTCGAGCTGAATGTTTCACGAAGGATGTTACATATGAAGCACTGCTTTACCCTTAGAAAGAGAGCGGTACAGATCCATACCGGAAGCTTCACAAATTGTTGTATGCCAAAACAATGATATGTTCTCATATATTGATGTTCCTATGTCACAGAGAACCACAGTAATAGTAATTTGAAGTACATGTAATAACTGCTACAGGGTTTTTTCAAACTGATGTCAAACACAAAAAATATTTTAGGTTATTTAGGTCATAGAAACAAACAAATAACACAAGATCTTTGAACCCAGGATAACTTTCAGGATGATGGGGAAACCTGAAGAGGGAGGGCTTCTGGAGAACAGCCAAATGAAAGTGTAACAAAAGCTGAGGGTGTAGGAGAGCAAACACTGGTTTCAGACTGTTTTACACCGTTTATATTAGTTAAAATCAGTTCTAAGGGTTACAACGTAGTCCTGATCTCTTACACTATGCCTAAATATTTAATGGGCCAAAAGACCTCTAAGGTCATGTATCGTGTTGTTGCTGACCCAGAAAACAACTCCAAATGTAGGATGTTTTTCTCTGTGGGAAATATGATTGGCATTTTTGGAAAAATACACACAAAAATATTCCAAACATGGTACACTTTGTCTTGTGTACATTTTCCCACCTGATTCTCTTCCCTAGTGAGATCATTAAGAAAGATTGTGAATATTGCTACATGCATTCAACAAGCAAGCTAAGACAGCTGAACATTCACCTTTGCATTAAAACTAGTTTGGAAATGATAATTTATCCAATTTTACACTTGACTTATATGCAATTAACAAGATTGGCATCAAAATGTTGCCCCTTTAGAACTGGAGCTACAAGGCTTAAGTTCCTAGAAGTAAATAGTCACTCAAAACATTTCTATAAATTCAAGCCAACACCTCTCAATGTACTTAAACCATATCCAGCTCTTTATTAAGCTGACTTGGAAATATGGTTTAGGATACAGTGTGACTTACTATGAGCGATAAAAATACACTGAAGTATGAAAGAAGACAAGCAGGGCGAAAGGGAAATAGCTCAGAATCTGAACTTCTTACAGCCACACTTATTTTTTCTAGTTTTCTTAAGACTGCTAAATGTTAGATTTCACTGTTAATTCACTGTTTTTGCTTTTATTTGCCACGTCCACCTTCACAGCTTTCAGAAGATATCCAAAGCGACTCACATTCCCTAACTAGAGGAGACAGTCTCCCTGGAGCAACTTGGGGTAAAGGGTCTTGATCAGGAACCCAGTGGTGGTATACTAAAGGTAGGATTCGAATCTATGACATCTTGGTCCTGAGGCAAGTATGCAACCCACTAGGCCACCCAGTGGACACAGGTTGTGGTTGTGATATTAACAGATTTTTGAAGTGCATGTTAATTGCTTAATTCGTTAATTGTATTTTGTCTTGTAAATTTTTGCTGTTTCATTTAAAACCTAGAGCCCAGAAACCTGGTGACCGTTAACGCCCTACCTCAGTTAAATAGTTTTTTTTTTCTTTTCAGAAAGCCCCTCTGCACAGATCTGCTGGGATTCTTTTTGCTGCTGTATTAATTTCTTCCGTATTCACCATCACATTACATCTTTAATGTCGGCCTCCTGGGGAGAGCTTATAAGGTAAAAAAAGAAGCTCTCACTGACAGAGAGATCCAGAATATAGATTTTGCCCTTAAAAACACTGGAACGAAATCAGCTCAAAGTTTCAGCTTTTAATATTCAATGCAGTAGCAGCTCACAGTGTACTTCTTATATTATAGTATTGTATAGCTTTTGATGGTTATTTTATTGATCATTTTAATTTGCTTCTTATACTTTCTTCTCTTGACCCACTTTGCTGCTGTAACAATGCAAATTTCCCACTTGTGGTACTAATAAAGGGGATATCTTATCACAGCCAGAGTTATTAAGAAAACATCAGAGCACAGGCGTTTATTATTATTATTATTATTATTATTATTATTATTATTATTTTTATGTTATTTTTTTATGCTAATATGACAATAATAACTGAATAATTAAAAAGTATGCTGTAACTGGTTTGTTGTTGTTGTTGTTGTTATTATTATTGATTCATTTATAAATGTGTACATTGTATGGGACCTCATCTGTAGTTTTTGGCTGTAGTCAATTCCTACTCACTAGCTAAGTCTTGCCTAGTCTCGCGTAGCCAGACTTTCAGACTGACGGCTGAAGGTCTGGAATTCATAGCAGCTTTCTTTGGCCAAGGCCCACCCATAAGGCCGTTTGACCG
>JBBPDE010000038.1:2371662-2384839 GCA_037974605.1 Nannopetersius ansorgii | reverse complement strand
ACGTCTTGGGGGTGTCGGATGTATTAATCCTTTTGAGAAGCGGTGGGGGCTTGGATTGGTGCGCGCTGTTGTCTGAGAAACAAAGATGGGGGGGCGGGGTCTACTTCCAGTCAAATGCAATCTCAATGATTTAGCATACCAAGACATTCTGGACAACGCCATGATTTGTGGACACAGTTTGGGGAAGAACCTTTTCTATCCCAGCATGACTGTACCCCTGTGCACAAAGCAAACTCCATAAAGAGTTTGTTGCATGAGTTCAGTGTGGAAGAACTTGACTGGCCCAAATTGAGCCTTGACCTCAACCCCATCCAACACCTTTGGGATGAACTGGAATGGAGATTGCGAGTCAGGCCTTCTAATCCAATGTCAGTGCCTGACCTAATAAATCCTCTACAGAAAGAACGAGCACAAATTCCCACAGAATCTCCAAAATCTTGTGGAAGGCCTTCCGAGAAGAGTGGAAGATGCTAGCTTTTTAGCTATTCTGCCATTTTTGAGTTTGGGTTTAACATTCTCCACACCCTAAAACAAACATTTTTGCGGAAAAGTGCTTGACATTACTACAATATGCGAATCCAAATATGTGGTATGACACTGGCCAGTGAGTTTGCACACAGGGAAACATAAGTGGGATTTTGAAACTGAACTGTTCATAGTTTCTCTTGGTGGGGCACCTACAGCACCCTCACCCCAACAGTGAGCGAAGAAACTGAGGGAGAAAAGATATTACAAGACGCTAGCCCAAAACATACAATACTGATCATTTTTTATATTGCTTATACTATAATGTTCATATAATGTAAACAACACCTGCTGTGGTCGACAAAAATAGGCTTGTTTACCTTTGAGCCTAGAAGACAGTTTGACAGACAGAAAACAGCATTTTGCACCATCAACAAGCTGATTCAAAGTGAAATAAAAAGAAGTGAAGGGTGGTTCAAGACATTTGGACAATACTATACATCACTACTAAGCCACTACTTAAGATATGAGTTTATGGTCTGGGAAAGGCCTTCTGAACTAGTAGGAGAAAGAAACTATGAGGAGAAAGACTGTGGAGGTTATGATTTCAGCCTGACTGAGATGGCGCCACATTTTATGTAATTTTTCCAATAGATTAAAGAAGCAAACGTCAGACATTAAGCACATCTTTGGCTGGACAACCACATTTGGCGTAAAGGGTGTAATTGTGCAAATGAGATTTTCTGCCACACTATCGCTTTAGGAAATATGTGTTACTTAAGAGGTTTGCAGTAGTACGGAATGTTACGTCTGGACAGAAAGAAAAAAACAGAGAATTCCTATCTGTGGACGAGGCAAAGCTCCAGATTACTGCATCGTTACACTGCCTATAGCAGCATGTCACGCAACCAGAAGGAAGTCTGTGTTATATGACCTATGAGTGAAATATAGTACTATGCAAAAGTCTTAGGCACCTATGCATATTGTTTGAAGGCTTTTATATGAGCAATACCAGGAAAATCACAAGTGAACATTAGAATAAATGTAAACATGTAAAAGAAAACAGCAAAACATATCAAGATTTATTTATTTTCTAAAAAGCAGTTGGTATTTTGTGAGCCGGTTAGAAGAACACAGATTTGGTTCCACAGCTCTGCTCTGTGCCTCCAGTCACTGAGTGGAATTATATAATTCCATGACACTCCTAATTTAATCTAATGAAGTAAAAAGAACCAACCCAAGTATTTGATGGAGCTACAATTAATCCTGGACTTCCATGAGGACATAAAGAGGTCTGGAAATGGTTATGAGAACTGTTTTAACACTAACAACACTATTGCCCAGTAGTAAACAGTATCACATTTTTGATGAACAGTATATGCTTATTGCTGCGTTTCCTTTAAATACATGTTTCGAAACCAGCTTTCATAAGAAAGTCCATAAATTATGGGAATGTTTCTGGGAATCCTTTCAACACCTGGTTTGGGCTCATAAAGAATCCAGAACATGCACGAAATGTCTGAGCCTTATCTCTTCTAAAACTCTCAGGCCAGAGCAATCAGAGCCCAGTCCGGTTCCCGAGCATTTACAGGGCCTTGTGGGCAAATCCCACAGTGCCACAGCAGCTATGCTCTCTCTCTCTCACACACACACATACACACACACGCGCAGACTGACAGACACATACACACACCTATCTGCAGACCTGCTATCTAGAAAATGTGGATCATCCCTTCAGCTGTTGGTAATCCTTCGTACTTTGGGCCCCCTACGCTTCTTAGGCACTACATAAGTGATGTTGATACGACAACTAAATCAAGTTCGTCACTGAAGATACGCAGAGAATTGTTCGAGGAATTCTGAGCATGTGCAGCACTGGGCAAAAGTCAAAAAGTATCTGGGCAGTAAGTGAAAACACTATATAAAACTGTTCAACTCTGTGTATGTGTGTGTGTGTGTGTGTGTGTGTGTGTGTGTGTGTGTGTGTGTGTCTGTGTGTACAGTACTGTGGAAAAGTCTTAGCCACCTTTAAAAAGTCATTTATATCAGCAGTGGGCTTCTTTCTGCCAGCAAAAACACAGATGAATATTAGAAAAAATGCAAACAAACAAGTAAAAAATACTTTTACTTTATAGTAAAAACCATAAATATTTATTTTTTCTAAAAAAGTCGATATTTTGTGAGCTGGTTAGAAGAACACAGGTTTGGATCCAGGATTCTGCTCAGGGCCTGCAATCATTGGATGAATGAATACAATTCCATAATCAACACCTAATTTAATCTACTGCAGTAAAAAGAGCCAAACCAGGGATTTGATGGAGCTGCAAGTAAAACTGGGCTTCCATGAGGAAAGAGGCCTGGAAATGATTAAGCAAACCACACATAAAACAACCATTTACTGTATGTGTTGTTTGTATTTGTTTTAATGTAAGTGTTTTAACACTAAATTAACACTACTGCCCAGTAGTAAACAGCTTTTAAGCATCATTTTGCACAGTACTTTGCACAGTACTGTGTATAGATACCACCATATGCGGGTGCTCTTGGAATGTAACCTCCCCTTTTTGTGTGTTGGGAGGAGGATACTGAGAAGAGACTGGGTGTGTTGGGAGGAGGATGCTGAGGAGAGACTCTGAGTGTGTTGGGAGAAGGATGCTGAGGAGAGACTGAGTGTGTTGGGAGAAGGATGCAGATGCTGAGGAAGGAGCAGCATGGAAGAAGAGAAGAGAAAGATCTAGTAGGAGGTTTATGGAAGTGGTGAGGGAGGACATGCAGGCAGTTAAAGAGGAAGATGCAGAGGATAAAGGGAAATGAAGATGGCTGATCCACTGTGGACCCCTAATCAAGAGTAGCTGAAAGATACACATCTATTTTTTATATGTTATATTAATTATAGATATGTGTATATATTTTAAGAGTATCAATTAATAAAAGGCATTTACAGACAAAGAAAAAAAATCAATGGGGCTTACAAATAAAATGAAGTACAGAAAATACGGCAGGCATTTTCCTAATGTTTTCAAAAACAGGAGCACTGCATTATAATAAACATTTTAGTATGTCCGTTTTAACGAGAGGCGTGCTTTCCTCCAAACGTTCCCTCTTAGAAGAGAAAGATCTCGTTGGCTGTGTGTTAATTCGGTTAGAAAATTAAGAGATTTAAACCTGGTTTAGGCCCTGTTTACTCTTTAAACCTGCTGATCTTCTCTTTAATGTTTTCCCTGCACCACGCGCTCGTGACGTCACGCTCGCGCTGCTCGGTGTGGGACATCCGGCGCTGCTCCCGGAAGCTGTGTAAGCGGGGCTGGAGAGGCTGCTAGCTGGTGGAACTGTACAGGGAGACAAAAACACGCGTTTATGGGCTTAATTTATAAACGTCGGAGCCGACAGCCGCTGATAACGACTTAACATGATTAGAAGATCGTCCCGGGACGAGCAGTTTGATTAGTGTAGCTTTAAACAAGGGGAAAGCTGGACAGCTAATGCTAACGGCTAGCAGTATCTCATTCGCCTGCTTGCTTGTTTATTTTTTTGTTTGCGTGCTGGCTGATTTGCAGCTGTATGTTGCCAAGCCTTCAGGAAAAGCTACCTTTAAAAACAAACGCTGTCGTTTATTTGTGGCCGGTATTTATCTGCCCAGCCCCGTTAAAAGGCTCTCCTCTTTTATTTGCTTTCTGTTTATAACCAGTAAATAGCTGCCCAGTCCCTATTTAAATGCTCGTTTCTTTGATTATTTTTGTGTTTGTGTCCAGTTCCCAGCTTTCCAGCCCTTAGCGTTTTCTCCCCGTTTGTTTGTGGCTGTTACCTAGCCCCCCCATTAGAAGGCTCATTGTTTGTTTGAGTTTGAGGCTGGTACCCAGCTGTCCAGACCCCCGGTATCACCGTAAACCCCCTCCCCCTTTTCGGTCTGGTCCAGGCTCTCCCCCGATGCCCGAGCGCGGCCCCAGGATGAACGGCTTCTCCCTGGGCGAGCTGTGCTGGCTCTTCTGCTGCCCGCCGTGTCCGAGCCGCATCGCGGCCAAGCTCGCCTTCCTGCCCCCCGAGCCCACCTACCAGGTGCGCACGGCCACGGACGGCTCGTGCAGCCTGCACCTGACCGAGCGCGCGGACTGGCAGTACACGCAGCGCGAGCTGGACGCAGTGGAGGTGTTCAGCACGCGCACGAGCCGCGGGAACCGCGTGGGCTGCATGTTCGTACGCTGTGCGCCGGGCAGTCGGTACACCGTGCTCTTCTCCCACGGGAACGCTGTGGATCTCGGACAGATGTGCAGCTTCTACATTGGCCTGGGCTCGCGCATCAACTGCAATGTCTTCTCCTACGATTACTCCGGCTACGGCGTGAGTACTGGCAAACCCAGCGAGAAGAACCTGTACGCAGACATCGAGGCGGCCTGGCAGGTCCTGAGGACCAAGTGAGTGGGCTTTCTGTACTCAAAGGGGGTGGAGATTTGGGGGGTGGGAGCTAGGAGAGCAGGTGAAGTTTTTGTGGAGAGTTTTGGGGTCACTTCAAGGGGGGTGTTGTGAGGAACAGAGGGTTCCAAGAGGTCACTGCTACATCCAGCACGTCTATGACTTGGGCTGCACCCCAATAAAAAAGAATGACATTGCTTTTCTGCCCTCATTCCTCCTGATCTGGAGCCCACAGCCTCCTAAATAGATGAGGTCTGGCCAGCAAGCTGGGTCACCAGACCAGTCCGAATCAGGTTAACTGGACTGGAAAGGAAGTTTTATTTGATTATTCGGACACAGCTAGAGACCCCAATGCCAGCAGCACTGGTTTTGTTAGCGTAGAAGATGAGAAAAAACTTCAGGCTTCTGATTGGGCAGCGTGACTTTACATTAGGGTTGTACTCCCATCTGTTTCACCTGCTCTTGACCGCTTGTTTTGTGTTTTCGTGTAGACAGGGTTTTTTTTAAATGGTGCTCATATTGAAGAGATTTTCTTTCTTGCCAGGCTTGAGATGCACAACTGGAAATTAGATGCTGAAATGCTGTCCAGACAGGCAAGCTATTCAGCAGTTTTTTAGTATGTCAGCATGAACACAAGGACTGCTTTCCTCTAAACGTTCACTCCTTATAGACGATTTAGCAGACTGTGCTTTTGCACAGAAGTCATAAAATATTCATAAAACAAGATGCCTCAACCTTTCTGGTCAGATAATTGCACTAAATGTCTCACTGCGGGGTATCAGAAAAATCACTGCATACCTTAAGTGTGACTAATACACATTCCTGTTGTGTCACAGTTAGGGAGGTTGATATGGCAGCAGTATCATCTCATAATACGCAGTATGTCTCAATGCTTGTTTATTCTGATTTCTGATAAGTTTCTATGGACAGAAAAGTGATTACGAAGTAAAGTTCAATCCAGCAGAATTTGGGTATTGTTTAATGTTTAACAGTTCTGATGCAGCTTAACAGTGAACATCCTCATATTGTCCAACCCTAGTACACAGTTGTTATCACATAATTGTAAAATGTAAAAAATGACAAAAAATCCAAAAATGTATATGATTCGATACAGTACTGAAAAACTCGCTTTTCAGTACAGCACAAATAAGGAGTTTTCAAAGTTAGAGGCTTATTTATCATGGTTTAAAGAAAACATTTAATTACAAAGCAGACCTTCTGCTGTGTGAGTTCAGTTACTCCCATTGCTCACACAGATTCTATCATCTCCATAGAAAAGCACTGACCAATAGAATGGGGCCTGCTGCCATAAAGCCCGATAGAGTGTGTCCTTTGGGGGGGATGAAGCCAAAAGATCATACTGCTGGTATGGTGTTTGTGACCCATAACTAATTGTCTGAAATCAGTATCTAACTTCAATAAAGCTTTTATGGCTGCAGTCAGTTCCTCTCTGTTGTGTTCCAGCATCTTCCCAGAAGACTGACATTAATATGTTGCATTTCAGAAGAATCGCTGGAGGAGCAGGTGTCCACACACTTTTGGACAGATGGTGTATTTATGTTGGGAATAAAAGCTTAAACCTTTTGAATCACATTGGAATAAGTCAGTGCAGATGCTCATCTGTTTTTATAGAATTACAATATCGACACCTGACACCTTTTCAGAATCGTTTGTCTTTTTCTGAACTTAGGTTTGCTACAGGTTTTCTTCTTGCCTACACGGTAAAAACCTTGCCTAGATAAGGAGGCTTTAAAACTGGAAGAGTTTGGCCTGTACATCAACTTGGAGCTCCAACTTGTGGAATTCCTTTTACCTGTAATGCCTTCTACAGCCTAAACTTGTGTACGGTAATGTATGTAGATGTATGATTGTGCGCTAACAGATGCCTTGCATTTTGGAAATCATGTTTTTAATGTCTCTGGTGTAAAATCTACAGAAATACTGGTGTTCCTTTATTTCTCCTTCATACTGTTTAGGTTTAGCTCTGGTTCTAAAGTGAAGTGTTATCGAATGATTGTTTACATGTTTGGTATATGTACATTTAAGGTCACAGCGCAGAACACTTATAGTTGAACAATGTGTCATTGCATTGCTGCGTAGCCTTCTAACTGTATTTAGTATCTTTCTGGTTTTAGAGGACAGTACTCATAATAGCTGAAAGCATTTCCTGAGGGGCTTCTGCTTCTAACAGTAACCTTGGGGGGGAAAGCTTTCGAGAATTGATGTGATTCTGTGTAGACCAAATCCCCCCACCCCCAAACACTTGAGGGCCTCAGTTCTTTCTCCTTTTTAGTCCATTTGACCCAAATGTACATCTCTAATGTCATGTTGGAATTTCAATGGATTTTACTTTGCTGCTCCCATACTTTCTCTGAAAGCCACTTGAACGCCTACAATCCACCTTTTATTTACCCCTCTGTTTGTCCAGCTCTTAGCATCGAAACTTGCAGCACTTAAAAATCCTTTACTGCGGCTGTGAACTCTCCTAAAGCGGCTAACTTGAGAATGAGCAGCATGTATTAGGTTTTATTGATGGGATTTATGTGTCTTGGAGGCAGGCTGACCTTTACCTTTACAGTGTATTTGTCTGTAATTGTCTTTTAGCAAGACAATTCAGGACATACGTTCTGCAGCCATGCACGTATTTGCCTTGTTTTGCTGTCTGAGCAGCCACGGGAATGCAGTGAGATGTTCAGGTCATTTTGTTACTCTTTTCTATTTCTTTTTAAACCGCTGTCCCCTTTTTTTTCTTCTCGCATTGCTCTTAAACGTTAAATAAGCAGTTACATATCGACCTTAGAGCTGGTAGAAACGCGGGCCCAGCTTGTTAATGACGTGTGGAAATTAAAATCATTTCACTCCCTTTGAAGCCTGTCGAGAAGAGTTCCTACAAAATTGATTTTGCTTGAGAGTCTGAGAGCGTTTAGAATTGATTGGCATCTCCAGGAGTTGTTTACTGAATTGCGCAACTCCAAGGTGATCGGTTTTTCTAAGCCTTCTCCCAGGTGCTGCTTGGGCTCGGGATATGCTGGATTTGAGGCCCGATCCCACATCCTTCGGTGAGGGATTTCAGTGTTTATCCTCGGCTGCTATTCTTTGAACGCTTCGGCGGTTATGGACCTGTTTATTGGCCCGTGTGTATCCATCCCTGCCAGTTAATCTCGCTCCGCAGCGCTTGCCTCTCTTATCCTTGTGCGGTCTGTGAGAGGACTGAATGAGCCACGTTTAATCAGCGAGAGTTCGCAGGTACGATTCGCCGGATGAGCTTGAGCCTGAGCCTGTGACTTACACGCTTCACAGCTCCGACGCCCGGTTTCCCATATGGGCTTAACTTGGTGTTTTAGTGCATGCGGAAGACTTGCGGTGCTGTCAGAGGCAGGTAATGTGTAGAAAATCCTAATAAACTTTCCACGAGCCAGTGATGACTTGAGTTACGGCTTTCACCCAACACAAATGGAAGGTTCCTGTGAAGAGGCCATATTAAACTGTGTCTGTGTGTGTTGAGAGAGAAAGAAATAAGGGTTGCACAGTATATCATCAGTTAATCATTATCATAGTATTGGTCTCTGTAATACTGTTGTGATAGATGGCCTCAATATGTGAATGAGCCTCTACCCAATCAGTGTGTTTGACAGGGTGACCAATCACAGCTCAAGCTGAGCTTTAATGGGTGTTGAATTAAGGTGTTGATGTAATCTTACATGACCACTTACCCGAGGAAATGTGTAATAAATCAACAAATCATTTTTAATATATGGACAGTTTGGATGGTGGTGGGTACATTCGGAAACATACACACTTTTGGCAATTTTATTGTTCGAACTTTTGTTTTTAGTTTAGTTTAGCTGGCTAGACTGAAGGTAGCAGAAGAAAACGGTGGGTCATCGTCTGCTCCAGTGAGGTGTAACCTAATTTATAGACATGATTACAGGCTGGCCTTCAAGTCCAGCCTGATACAACAGTCACAGCAAACATAATATCTCTGTCTACTCTTTCCCTCCCCTCCACCCATCGCTCTCTATTTCACTGTCACACCTACACATCGATTTCCTGATGTCTCTCTTGTTCTCTGTCTGCCGTGCTTTCCTGATCCTTTTATCCTTTTATCTTCTTTCGGATTAGATTAGATTAGATCGACTTTATTGTCCACAAGTGGACATGTTCCCTTTTTTCCTTTTTTTTCTTTCCACAAGTCAAAATCCACTGTTTTTTTCCAAACTGTATAAACAGTTTGTGGAGAATGGATCGCTAGAAATGGACCAATACAGGATTACCTGAAATACATGTTAACGTTTAGTTCTGTGGAAAACATTTAATTTATATTTTAAACTAAATCAATATGATCATTTTTGTTTAGTAAAATGTTGTCCAACTCCAGCTCAGCCTTCTGTAAAAAAGGTTTTTGATAATTCAGCTCAGGTAGACATGACCCACCTGGTGTAGGACATCACTTAAATCGAACCTTTACCTGTAATGTAAAGTAGGCTAAAAGGTCTCAATAAAAAGCAAGGAGTCAGAAGAAATTCTGGTACCCATGATAAAGGAAATGATTGAATTATCATTTTGGAGTAATAGAGGCAAACCAACACAATGAGGGCTGTTATCTCCTAAAGGTGTAAAACGCTGGAAAACCTTTGGCCTACCAGAATTCCTCCAAGAGCGAAAACACATCTGGGAAGTCACAAAAGAACTCAGATGAACATCGGCGCTCATGATCCCATGACTTGAGGGAGACTGAGCAATAGTGGGAACTGTTGGAGAATCCCATTGCAAAAATGGGAACAGTTAGGAGTCACAGAGCAAAATTAGGAATCTTTGGTGAGTGGTGGGGTAAAATTGGCAACGCTAGGGAGTTGCAGGGCAAAACCGCTGGCAAATTAAGGGGCAAAAGTGGTAGCTGCTGGAGAATCGCGGTGCAAAAATGGAAACTATGGGATAGCTGTGAGGCCAAAACCACTGCTAACCAAGAGGAATATAATGGCTCATTTCATGGCAAACACACCATGTTAACCTCTTTTAGAACATTGCTCTGTGGTCTGAAGAGTTGAAAGTGGAACAGGGATCCTGCTACATCCAATATAAATTTTCTATCACATTCCACAATTAGACCACCATACCAACAGTCAAACCAGTTTTGTTGTGATGGTGTGGGGATGCTTTACCGTTCCACAGCATAGGCGGCTTTCCATAATTGACAGGACTTCTGCTTCCTCTTGGAAAACCTGTCATCAGTGATCTGAAATTCAAGGATAGTTGGGTTGTGCAGTAAAGCACAGGAGCAGGTCCACCCCTGAAAGCCTCAAAAGAAGCTAAACTAACGTTTTGGAGTGGCATACTCCGAGTCCCAGTGAATCCCAGTGAGATGCTGTGGCAGACCCTTAAACAGGCTCTTTATGCTTGAAAGCCCTCTAATGAGGCTGAATTAAAGTAATTCTGCAAAGAAGACTGGGCTAAAATTCCTCCACAGAGATGTTGAAGACTAATCTTTGGATGCAGAGGCTGCTGTTCAAGGTGGCATCACCTGGTTGCGATTTCACAGGGCTGATGTAGGTATTTCAGAAGGATTTTTCCTCTCCCATTTGCATTTTGTCTGAGGACCTGAAAACAAATGTGTTGTGACGAATATACAAATCAGTGAAACCAAGGACACTTCAGAGTTTAAGATGTTTTTTCTCCTATAAAAGCATCATTTCAAGAGATACGTGTTCTCTTGTGAAAGTGACTCTGTACGGAATAGCCTCATAAAATACATTTGCTTTTCCCTTTCCCCTCCTCCTCCTCCTCCTCCTCCTCCTCCTCGCCTTGGACGTGTCTCTGATCACAGCAATTCTGTGCCGTAGGCAGCGCAGGTGTCTCCTCTGTGCGGTGATTAGTGCTCACAGCGCTGCTGGACTAGGAGAGATTGGGCTAATCTTAGTGCAGGTCAGCTCTCATTAGACCTCCAAAGGCCACACTGGACTTCCAGCCTGACTTGAGACATCTGTGTCCCAACCTGAGTGGCAAAGGGAGAATCTATGCGTATTCTGGGTTCACAAATGAATAACCTGCCTACAAATAGCACAGTGGACAGTTTTTGGATGAAAGATGACCCAAGCAGAGCAGGCAACTCAACAATGGCCTATCGAGTTGTAAAAAATGAGGAATATTTAAACAAGTAATCAGATCAAATGTCCTTAATCCACGTTAGAGCACTGTCTTGAGCTACCTAATTTCTTCATATTGTGCTTGAATCAGTGAAGAAACAGGTGCAGATGATTCCAGATGATCAGGCGGTGATCAGTTTACTGGTGGTGCTGAATGCTGAGTGGTTGGAACTTTATATAAGAATCTTCAGGCACTTTGGAGCCTGTCACAGTAAAGCATTAGTTCCCATTTCTTTTATTTAAATCGCTCAGTATGCCAAAGTTTTAACAGGAATAAAACAGTATTTCTGCACCAACTAGTTGTGAAGGGTGGCTCAGGGCTTGCTGAAAGCTCCTCCCATAGAAGCTCTGCTCCTGCTTGCCCTGCCTTGTCTTGATTTGTTTCAGTTTTTTAACAAGATGAGGCAATAACAGCATCTCTTCACGTTTTGTAATCTGCCCAGATTGACATGACCTGCACTGCGAAGTGCAATAAAGATGAATGTACAGCAGTTTTAAGAGCTTGTCTCACTGTTGTAAATCAAAGTCTCTTAAATGTTTACACACGAAGGAGCTCTTTAAAGAGGCATGTGAGGTCGGAGGTTGTCCCCCTAAATCTTGCATGCTTGACATGGGCATGTGATGAACTTCCCAAGGTTTTACTACTCTGTGGTGAACCCATTTTTCTACGATTTACTATTTTTGAAACCTGTTTAGCTGAACAGTACAATGTATACAAATAGTATTGATAGAGTAAATAGTGATTTTGTGTATGTCTGTGTTTGCTCCTCATGGAAGCTTAGCACTGCATTGTAGTTCTCATCAAATACCTGGTTCAGTTTAATCAATTCTTTATTAGATTAAACCAGGAGCTGCTGATGGAGTTTCACAAATTCATGCAAAGGTAAAAGCTGAACCGAACCTGTGGTGCTCTAAGCAGCTCACAAATCTTCAAGTACTTTTAACAAACAAAATAAATGTTATTACTTAATACTTTATTTCTTTGCATTTATTCTAATGTAAACTGGTGATTATGAACTTTCTGCTCAGATAAAAGGCTTACAAGTTTTGAAAGCTTGTCTCACTAATGTAAATCAAGGTCTTCTAAATGTTTACCCATGAAGGAGCACTTTAAAGAGGCATGTGAGGTCAGAGGTTGTCCCCTTAAATCTTGCATGCTTGACGTGGGCATGTGATGTACTTCCCAGGGTTTTATTGTCCAAAACAACCCTGTGATGAACCCCTTTTTCTACGACTTACCCACTTTTTTATATGTATGCAGTTTTTATATACAGTCACCCCTTACTTTTATGCGGATCAGTGTCGTGAAGAACAAATATGAACATGAATTCAGCTGCATTTGCATATATAACATAACTGTATAAAAATGGAAAGTGCGTCTTGAAATGGTAAAATACTGTTGAACTTAGAGGCTGGAGGTTTAAAAGTAGCCAATCCCAGAATGTAATTTATTTCTTCTGGATTATTGTTGGGAGCATCCCACACTTGGTGTACCTGGAGGCGGGAGGTTTGAAAGTAGCCAATTCGAGAACGTTATGTAGAGTGCAGGTCCAAGCGTGCTGCATGTTGTAGCATGAGTGCACTGCATGACTGCCCCGTGTCCTGTCTTCGTATTTGTTTTTTAAAATTTTCCCCCCAATTTTCAAGTTATAAGTAAGCTGTCTAAACATGTGGGTAGAGAGATTTATTTCAATGTTTCATTTGTTTAATCTTTGTTTTGGCTAGGTGCATGCTGCATTAATAACAACCATTAATGCTAACGGTTTTAAAGGAATAAAGTTTTCTAATTCTGATTTATTTCTCCTTACTGCTGCCATTTGCAGCGTTTGTGACTGCTGCTGTCCAGAATCTACCCAGTGGATCGTCTCAGTGTTTCTCTTGTTTTTTGTGTCCTTCTTAAAGTAAAACCAAATATGGGAGCATATTTGGGGGCATATTTAGGGTTTACACTAGAATATTTTTTTTTGCTCTTGGTTTATGTATGTATGTACATGTGTATATATGTGTGTGTGTGTGCGCGCGTGCGTGCATGCATATATATATGTGTGTATATATATATATGTGTGTGTAGAGAGAGAGAGAGAGAGAGTGAGAGAGTGAGAGAGTGAGAGAGTGAGAGAGTGAGAGAGTGAGAGAGTGAGAGAGTGAGAGAGTGAGAG
>JBBPDE010000038.1:2325719-2342612 GCA_037974605.1 Nannopetersius ansorgii | reverse complement strand
CACACACAAACACACACACACACACACACACACACACACACACACACACACACACACACACACACACACATATTTAAGCACACATACCAACACACTATTTATATCTTTATCTCTCTCTATGTATATATATATTGCATATATTATATACAGCCACAGAAAAAAAGCAAGAGACCACTTTTCCCTTTCTGTTCACTGTTTGTACAATTTGCAGCAGCGTGTGTGTGCGTAAAAAGAACAGGTTGCTATTCTTTTGCAGTGTGAGCTGTTTAAAATTAAGAAATGCCTCCAAGTGTGTTGTAAGTGCAGTAGTGTTTGTATAGCAGCTTTTCTATGTGCTGTATTCTGGCTGCACTCTTGATTCAGCTTGCTGATGGCATGAAACAGAGCTTACACAAAGTTTTAGCTTTTTCGACCTGATTTATATTTTAATATCTCCTGCCACTACATGTATCCTAACAACGTTCCCATGGCCTTTGGTGAGGAAGCCACCCCAAAAACATCACAGATGCACCACCATACTTTATTGGGATGAGACTTCTTTCTTGTATGACCGTCTTTCTTTTTACAGCAAAAGCACCTTGAGTGTTTGTCACTGAAAAGGACCCTGAGCATGTACCTCAGTTCCAGTAACATCTCTGCAGTGTCATGTATCTGATCTATTACTATTCTTAAGGTCTGAGGCGGCTGGACGGCTGTTCACACAGTCGACAGAAGTGTGACCGATGTCTGGAACGGAGTCAAAGCCAGCTGACTTGCAGACGTGTCCAAAAGCCCATGATGAGGTCCTGCAGTGAGGGAGCCTATAGCCAGCGATGTGCACCAACAAGCTCCAACACTCTGCCCTATCCTCACCCAGATCACATCACCAGGGTACACAGCATAGACTGCTGCGAAGTTCCAACCAATGGCAGATTGTCCCCAGCTTCATTCACAGACGATGACTATAACGTCCCCTACAACTCTCCAGCAAACTTTGTAGGCCAGCAGTCATCAGACATGGCAGTGGGGAAGTCGAGGGCTTTTAAGGCCAAACCGCGATCTCTTCCGCGACGGTACTGCAGGAGGCAGGATGTTACCAGCGAAGAGGCGTTAACTGACTCGAGCGGCTCCAGTCGAGGTTCCCCAGAGAAAGAGGCAGACCCTCTGTCTTCACAAAACTACTGCCAGGTAGGTAGGCAGTCTTTAACATTAGATGATAGAGTTTGCTTCAACGCTAATGTTTAACTTGACTCTTCTTAAACCGTATCTATCTATTAAAAACCTAGATACGGTTCTCAGGGAAGTTGCTGTTGCTGTTGCTTTTGTGTGATGCACTTCTGCAGTTGCTTAACACTATCAATCAAGAGGATGTGGCAAATTGCCCATAAAAGGTAGCTGAGAAACATAAGGCGTGATTTGCTTGACTGCTACTGTTCACAGCAATCCCAGGTCACACTGAATGCACTGGTGTCAAACAAATATTTGCATATGTCTGTGTGTATGCCTACAGAAATCACAAAGACCAGTGATAGGATCTGCAAAACAAAGGGAGCTTAGTAGGCTGTAGAGTTTAGACAACTCTAGGGGAGCACTGTGCACCTTAGCACCAGGAGTCTTTATCCAGTTAAATAACTGAGCATTTAGCTTGTCATTTGTTTATCTCCCTCTTGCTTATAATGCAGCTCATGGCCTTTTCATCCATGACCTCTTCAGACTGGCATGTCTATTGTTAATAATGGATATAATGAGATTATATTAAGAGAATGTGTGTGAGACAATACAATAGTGAGTAAACAATGTTTCATTAAAAGAACGACTGTTCTGTCAACATTGGGATTTGGAGATTTTCGACAGGGGTGCAGTTTTGTCTGTGGCCATGTTGATTTTGATTTTGTGTCGTAGACAAGACAGTACTGTGCAGAAGTCTTGAGCCAGCACTCATTTCTTAATATTTTGCTGACCCAGAGCCAGACTTTCTTATATGTTTAATGTAGTCTTGAGAAACAGTTCTCCAGGCTTCCTAAAGGATGTTCAAAGACTCTTATTTTCCGTACAGTCCCTGAACCTGTCAGAGGAAAGGCATGAATCATTCACACAGAACCAACCACATCTAACTTAAAGCTTGAACCAGTGAAGAAACCTATAATGCAGATAATTCCAGATGATCAGGTGGTGATCAATATACTGGTGGTGCCGAATGCTGTGTGGTTGGAGTCTGTCACAAGGGAATTCAAAGCAAAATATAAAGAAATAAGGGGTGGCTCAAGACTTTTTTGCAGTACGATATATATATTTGGAAAATAGCCTGACAACTCCCAGTAATGCCACTGAATTCATCTTCCAACTAAGTTATTTTCTGCTTTCTTTGCTCTCTCCACATGCTCCTAGTTTTTCTGCAATATATACAAGGCTTTGAGAAAGATCTCAAGGCTTCTGTTTAAGAATGTACGTAGGATTTTAATTCTTTCTCTTCAGGCTGGTGAAAAAGATTTGTGTGTGGCAAGTTGTTCACATTCCTGCATAGCAAGTTGTTCAGCGTCTTGATTTAAATGTGATTTTACATACGATGCCGCACTCACTCAGTTTCCCTTGTGTTAGTGTACATGCTCCGCATGCTTTTAGGGTGTTTGGTTGAGTTGTTGGTGCCTGCATGAGTGGTGCATGTCGCAATGATTGCTAATCGAGCTCTGCTTCTACACCTTTGTAAATGCTGTGCAAAATGTGTCAAGATCACCCAACCATTTCCTGTTTGTGTGACAGGAAGCGGACGAGCGTTCAGAAGGAACTAAGGCACTCTCTGAACCTTCCAGTGCTGGTGCAACTGAAAACATACACAGGGAGGGAACACACCATAAAGGTATGGAGTATATTTCACTTCTTGTTAATGTTTGTATGTTGTTGGATGATTCATAATTGTGTAATAAAGAATTCCATTACCAGGTTATGGAACTTACTTAGAGTAAAAGACTGTAATTTCTATTTGAGGATTGTAGGCTTCTTCATTTGCAGTCAGTTATACATGTAGTGCATTCAAGGGTTGCTAATTTGTTGAGTCGTGCTGTATGTATGATGACTTTAGTATCATGTGTCATGTTTCAGACTCAGACACTTTCAACCACATTTGCAGCCCAACTAAAAGAGCTGGCCTGAGACGTCAGGGCCGTGTGGAATTAAGCCCTGATCAGCAAACTGACCCCTGGGTGAAGCTAGCAGATAGTCCGGAGAAGCACAAACACCACTGTAAAGCCATGAGTGACCACAACGGGAATAATGAGATTAATGGCACAGCATCTGAAACCACAGATACCATCTCATACTCAAAACCGGAGGAAACCCCTGATGCTAAAAAGGGTCCCCCGGTGGCTCCAAAGCCTGCCTGGGTCCGCCAAAGCCTCAGAAGCATTAAGTCTGGGAAATCGCCAGCAGAGGCTTTTAAACACCCAGACAGCAGGAGCCAAGACACTGGGAGGACTTTCGGGGTTAGTCTGAGAGCCACTTCGTCAGCAGCAAATCTATCCATCAAACAAAAGATCAGCTCTTTTGAGACCTTCTCTAATGCCGATGGAGCAGAGAAGACGAGCAGAAGACTAGCTCCATCCTCGTCCCTTCCACTGGTGGAAAGAAGTCAGGCTAGGGTTGAGAGGCCACAGCCTGTAGACACCAACAGTGTGGGGAAAAGCAGAACTGCAGTCATCAACACACAGGAAAATGACAAACCTTCTCGACCAGACACTTCTGAACCATCTCCGACCACCACACCATCTTCAGAACCTGAACAAGTAATCTTTGAAAAATCAGACACATGTGAAAAGCCTATTGAATCAGAACCCGAACAAGTGATCTTTGAAAAATCAGATACATGTGAAAAGCCTACTGAATCAGAACCCGAACAAGTGATCTTTGAAAAATCAGATACATGTGAAAAGCCTATTGAATCTACAAACGTTCCTAAGGAGGCTGTTGATGAAGAGGAGAAAGCGAGTCCTTCACAGGAAGACCTGCCCTCCACTGGACACTTTCCCAGAAGGTCCAGCAGCTCTAAAGATCCTCCTTCAGAAAAGTCCTCTTCATCAGAAGGCCTAGGCAGTCACCCCGCAAGCTTAAGAACCAGGAGTCTACCCTTGAACACCTCATCTGCTGATGCCCACAGCCAAAGTGGTCTGGAAGGAGACTTTCTTGAAATAATCTTGTCCTTCAGCAACCAGGTATCCCATGCCTTGATGCGGTCAATGCAGTCCCTTCCTCAGTCCCCATGTTTAAAGCTAGGCAACCCCTGGAGTGCCTCACAGGGATCCCCCCATTCTAACCCAGCAGAGGAAGACGTTTCTGCACAAGACAGCAGTGAAAAAGGCTTCTCTGTGAGGTATGCCTTACTTTTAAGTATTGCCAGAAAAGCCCATGTGGAACCTATATGTCTGTGAGATAAATTTAAGGAACAGCTGTGTTCTGTATGGTGTCTTGTAGGTTTGACAAAATATTCAGTCAGCACTTCCATCTTGTGTGCAGGAGGCATATGATTCTTTGATGTGAAACTAGAAGAGGAAATGAGGCTTGGTCGAGTGATACAGGCAGACTTATCTTAAGTTCCTGTTCCGTACGAAGATAGTTACATGCAACTGCACCAACCGCACTATTGCTACATTAACGCTTTAGCTTACAGAAAATGATCTAAATGAATTCCGATCGAAATGAAATTCTTAAAAATGCTTGAAAATGTAAGCAAACATATCTTAAACTGCACCATGGAAATGTAAAATAAATGACGCTTCTGACAAGAGGTGCAGTTTTGTATAGTAAAGGTTCTCATTTGCACAGAGCAGTGGCAAGGACTAGCCCAAAGCTAAAGTTTGGTTTATGGTTTGGCCAACAGCCTGGCGGAGCTGAGAGAGCGCACTATTGAGAGAGGAGAAGATTGTGAGCGGGATGAGGGTGGACCTGAGCGACCCCTCACCACACCCTCTGCAGTGTGTGCCCAGTCTGTGATCTCAGCCCTTCCACCCCAAGACATCCAGAGGATGATCCAGGAAGTCAAAGACCTCGATGAGGACACCCTGAGGGTGAGGCTGATTTTGTCATGATGGGAGTTACACACTGAAAACATCAGTTTTATTTACTTGACAATAATTATACTGTTGTACCATGTTTCATGCATGCAGATGGGCCTCCTGTGCACAGTAGTAATATCTCCTCTTTATTATTTGTGATTGCTGAAACTAAGGTCATTCCAACATTATGTCATTAGCCAGTTTTGATTATCTCTCCATCCAACTCTAGGGCACATGCCTTGTAGCACTGGACAACACTTCACAGTTTTTATATGATTTGCATGGCATTTTGTAAAAGCTTCATTGTAAACATTTTATTCTGTTAAAAGGAAGGTTTTTGCCAATATCAGTATCTGATATTCACAGACCACTATTAGCTATTTGGAACACTGGCCCCATATTAAAGCCACCATCACCATTAAGGACCAGTAAAAGCTGCAGAGATAGGCAGACGTTAGGGGCTGCAGAAAAGGGCAGGTGGACCATTTGTTGGTAAACCAGAGCACATGGCACAGATAACTTCAATAACTTCAAAGTAGCAAAGAAACAAGCTCTATCAGGCTTCCCTTTGCAGATCTCGGCATGTCGTTCCTCTGCCCTCCATGAGGTAATCAGTGTGCAGGTTTCACACTCTGCTGGATGCCCCAGAGGGGCACTTGGCTCACCACTTTGCTGAACAGCTGTAGGTCTTTCTTGTGTTGATACCGTATGCCAGCACCTCCTTAAAGAGCCATTACCTATGCAGCATTAATGTGATGCATGACCTCCTCCAGGTTAATGTACCAGGACTGAGTGGGAGAGGCAGATCTCCATTATTATAGCATGAAGAAAAAACTGAGTAGAGCCAAAAAAAAAAGGTCTACCACAGGATGGCCATTAATGGCACATGTGATGCATTTGTGAAATATGTCAAATTAGCGAGCAGGAGGGAAGTACAAGAGGCTGATAAGAGCCTGCAAAGTGGCCAGCTGTATCTAGGGTTAGCCATCGGAGCAATAAAAGAGTTAGCAAAGCAGATCCAACCTCACAGACATACCCCCATCTGGAAGTAATCATGGAGGCAGCTGTTATTTTCACAGCAGTAAACCTGTGATATCTTCATGAATGCACATCATCCTCCAGCACATTTATAACCACCACCGTTTCAAATTGGTTCCAACACTGGCACTAAATTTCTGATATAGCAGCTAGCCGTCTTAGCCGTTTAAACGAGCCATGTGCTTAATTGGCTTGGATGTAGCAAAAAGCCTTTCCTGCTGATGGATTTACCATTTACTCACTTCCATCAGCAACTGGAAGACATCCACGTTGTGATCCTGCACAAGGAGGAGGGAGCTGGCTTGGGTTTCAGTATTGCTGGTGGGATCGATCTGGAGAACAAAGCGACGACAGTGAGTACAACCTCCACATCCGTGTTAGCATGGAGACTCCACCACAGGATTCATTTTAGCCCACCTAATGACAGCTAGCTTGGGGTCTTTGTAAGAACAAACCATACTGAATGACAGAAGTTATCCACTTTTACTTTGGTTTCTGGATTGGAACTTCAGAAAGGCTATTTCATGGAATGACAGAATAAAAACTAAAAATAGATCTAACAGGTATGGAACAGTAGTGTGAATGGGATGTAAATCTTAGACAATACAATAAATACACAATACTGCAATTTAACAGTAAAACGAATTGAATATATATATATATATAATACAACCTGAATGGGATGTAAACCTTCTGTACAGGAGCCAGTTACCAGCATTGAACCACATTAATTGAGTATGAATGATAGCTTATCAAATCAAATAAGAGGACATAAGGGTACCTTGTGTAAACAGAAAGTAAAATGAAGGTGCACTTGCTTTTTGCAGCAGTACATCTTACTCCTCACTGGTTCCTCCCAGGTTCACAGGGTGTTCCCACAAGGCCTTGCTGCTCAGGAGGGCACCATTGAGAAAGGAGATGAGGTGTTGTCTATTAACGGGCAGACACTGAAGAACGTGAAGCACAGTGACGCCACGGCAGCGCTCCGTCAGGCGCGAGACCTGAAGCAGGCAGTGGTGGTGGTGTGTAAGAGTAAAGATGGAGGTGAGGCCAGAGGCAACAGCGCCAATGACTCCAGCTGCAGCAGTGGAACGGAACAAAGCCTCGCAGGTACATTAAAGCTTTTTTCTTTCACACCATTAACTGCTGTGCAGGATGTGATTTCTTTTTTATTGGCCGGTCAGCTGATGATAAAATGTCCAAAGGAATGGACTGAGAAATTTCAGTGCTGTGCAGAAAATCAGGGATAATTCCCACTAGCGCTTGAAGGCAGAAGCAAAAACAGCTTACTGATCTGAACTCCACTCTGAATGAGCTCGCAAAAAGAAATCCAACAATAAAGACAGGCATTGTGTATCTTTTATACATTAATAATTAGCTCACAGAAAGCTCCAGGTGAACCAAGGCCAGCATAAACATGCTTGTGTGCCCTCTCATCCATAATCTAGGAACTCTTTTTGACAAAAAAATGTCTTTTTGACTTTTTCCTTTCAGCACCATGTTAAATATACAGTTAAGACCGTTTTTTGTCAACCTCAGGAAGAGTAATTGTCTTGTCTTTTCCTCCTATTTTCCTCTGGAGAGCATTTCCTTAATTTCTCCATTGTTACTTGATTAGATTACTGCAATAGCATGCTCTTTTCCCTCCCTGCCAAAACAGTAAAGAAACTAGAATGTCCAGAATTCAGCTGCCCACCTCCTCACCCAGTTTAGGACCATGGATTACACCCCCTTTGGCATTTTCTGTTGTTGCCCCCTCCCTCTGAAACTTCCCTTCTACTGACATTAGAAACTCCCCAGAGATGGAGCACAGCACACAGTGTGAACAGTGTGAAATTCTTTCTCTGTAGTAAACCCATTCACCAAGTGCAGCAGGGGGCTGCTTCCAATGAAGGGCGTATTGTAATGTATTATCGATTAAATGTTTGATTCAATTAAACTTATTGAATATTGGCTTTGTCTGCCTCTGCAGAGGAGGGGGGCGATGTTCTGACTTTGGAGTTGGAGAAGAACGCTGGTGGGGTGGGATTTAGTCTGGAAGGAGGAAAAGGTTCCATTCATGGAGACAGACCCCTGGTCGTCAGTAGAATCTTCACAGGTAAGACTAAGGCTTGCCTACATAATAGCCATTCAGTGACTATACACTTCCAGAACGCTTCCGCACGAAGTTAATTTATCATAAAAGCTTCACATTAATAAATGATAGTATATACATTATATACTCACCGGCCACTTTACTGGAACCCCCCACCTTGTTGGTGTACAGCTAGAGTCTATAGCCCATCTGTTGGTGCACAGTGCGTAATAGTCATCCCTAGGGTCAGCAATATAATCCGCAAAAGTATATAATATAATCCGTTTTCATTCCAGTCAAGCTGAAGCCCACCTGATTCCACTTATTTAATCAGTCGGTTTTCAAACAGTTAACTAGTTATGTGTAGCATGCTCCTGATTGGTTGGAATGAAAATATCATGGGTAAGACTGGTTCTCTTTGTTCAGTGGTGAGTTTCTGAGCCACTATTGGATGAATATTTTTGGGTGGTGGACTACTCTAAACCAGGCAGTCAAACTGACGAGGTCGGTGTTTCTAATAAAGTGGTCAGTGAGTGGAAACACAAGTTTGGTGTTTCTAATAAAGTGGCCAGTTGGTCATGCGATACATGCAAATACACATTCAGAATCAACATCACTGAAGCTTTAATAGAACTGTTGAATGTTAGACTCAAAGGCTGTGTTTTTGTGTGTCTGCAGGCAGCACAGCGGAGCAGAAAGGCCTGCAGGTTGGTGATGAGTTGCTGCAGGTCCAGGGATCAGTCCTGCGAGACCTCACACGCTTCGAGGCCTGGACCCTCATCAAAGGCCTTGACGAGGGACCATTCACGGCCAACGTCAGAAGAAAGAAAGAGGAACAAAGTTAAAGTCATGTATTGCAATAACGCTCAAACTCAACTCAAAAGCAGACAGGACTGAGTTTCAGCACACAAGCCTGGATCACAGTAATAAGATAATAGAATTTAATAATAGTAATAATAATAATAATAATAATAATAATAATAATAATAATAATAATATTTACAGGGGTGTTTTATAATGGTTAAAAAAGCAAACACAACATACAGTATTAAGCACAGATTAGACTAAAACTAGGCTTAATCTGCTATCCTAAATGTTTCTTTCTTATTTTTTCTGTGTTGTGGCTGGATGCTACCTAAGGTTAGTGAAGGCAGAGTGAGGAGAAGAAATTTGCTTTGTGTTCAAGTCATTTATCACATCTCATCTTGTAAGGACTGGACAGATTATTTCATTTCAAGATATTCCAGGAGGCAGTAAGACAGATAACTTAAGCCAGAAGTCAAACTTGTTCAATAGAATAAGAGCTAAGGCACATTCTATTGGACAGTCTTCACCCTTTTGACTAATTTTGACACCTATTGACAAATCCTACAGTGAAAGAATCCATAGAGTGATGGACATCATTTCCACACAAATAAACCAAAACTGGGCGAATGGAATGTATTCAGTATTGTGTATAAATTGTGGACACATTTGCATTTAGTAATTGCAGCCTGTCATTTTCTCAGTGTATTTTGATGACACACATTTGTCCGCCTTTTCAAAAAAGCTTCACACATCTTTACTACTGGTCTTATTATTTAAATAATTCAGAATAGGGCTGGGTATCTACTTTTATACACGCTCAGAAAGACAGCACCATTCAGGCTAACTAGGGTGGTGCCTTCCAAGGTAATTGTCCCAAATGTCAGTGCTATTATTATTTTTAAGTTGCACTGATTTTTTCCAGGAAAGTGAATGTAGTTTACATTCAAAATCTATTTAAGCGACACGTTTGGATGTTAATGACATTGTTGTACCTTTAAGAGTGCATTTACATTGTACAAGGTAATGGTACTTAGGTAGTACCAAATCCAACACATTTATTATCAGTAGGGCTGGCCTGAATAGCATTTCAAAGGTTTTCAATATTCATCAGTATCAGCTGAAAAATAAAACGCCTCAAAATGAGTTAATTTGAACGTGTAGCTGGATTTATAGCAGTGTTTTTGTTGCTGTAGTTCATAATGTATCCAATAGGTGGCAGCCATGTGTTAACAATCACCAACTGCCTTGGTGCCATATGTTACTATCTAAGCCACAAGTATAGCCTCCTTTTCTAATGCATGCTTTTTGTGGCTATATTTAGGGGGTGTAACAAATCCTGAAAATGTAATTATCAATGGGATTGGCCTTAATAGTATTTAAAAGGCTTTGAATATTCACTAGTATTGGTTAAAAAAAACTAAAAAAGTAGTGAAATTAAACATATAGCTGGAATTTTTTAGCAGTGTTTTGGTTGCTGCAGTTCAAAATATATCCAGCAGGTGGATATATCCAAAATATATCCAACCATGTGTTAATGATCAACTGAAGCTCAGCTGCCTCTGTGCCATGTTATTATGTAAGCCACGATTGCAGCCTCCATTTCTAATGCATTCTTTATGAGGCTATATTTAGCAGGTATAACAAATAAGAATCAGCATTTTATTCATTGCCATCAAGATTTTGGTTTCTTGCTTTTGTTTGGTTTAGTTTGCTTTTTTTCATCTCGGAAAGCAGATATAGCTTAAGTAGCCTATTTTGGTTGCTTAAAAAAAGCTTCTGAATACTAAAATTAGACACAAATATCAACATAATGAACAAATTACCATGGTCAGCACATTTTTATAAAAGTCATGTTACTGAAATTAAATTAGTTATTTCTTATCAATTTTTATGTGCTCAACACGAATATGGCAGTCAAAATGCAAAATTGACTAGTTTTTTTTTATAGTCTGCAATAACTATTGTTTACATCACGAAATGCATGCCAATACACTGGTAAACACATTTTTACAAAAGTCATGTTAGTGATATAAAATTAGTTATTTCTTATTCATTTTTAATGTGCTCAACACAACTATGACAGTCAAAATGCAAAATTGGCTCTAGTTGTTTTGTAATCTGCAATAATTATTGTTTACATCATGAAATGCATGCCAATAGTAATAGGCCTATGGTTAAAACCTGTAAATCAAGTCATAGACTACTACTTAGATTTCTTTGCCTGTCTCTTGTACAGCTGTTCAGGAGCATCTCTGGGATTAGTACAGCATTAGTCCGCCAGCATGGTAGTGGATCCCTGGTATCTTTGTTCCAATGTTGATTGCATAAGAAGTACTGCATTGCATTATTAAATGATGCAATAAACTCTGATGTGTGCATGATGATATTATGCAATGTGATGCAATATTACATAATTCTAGGCTTATTTAGGGTGTTGTTACAATCCTACTGGATCAGTTTACACGGTGAAACATAGAAAATGAACTATATGAACGAGAGCCAATCAAATATTTTCATGGTCATATTCGTGTTCAGTACGCCAAGATACTACAGCTTAGAACCTTTTTTGAGTCAATAACAATTTCAGTGTTATTTGAACTATTCGGGTCAGCCCTATGTATTCTATACATATATCTACACTTCTGAATTACAGTCTAAATTACGTGACACATGTTATTAACATCCATGCTTCTTGATTAGTCTGTATTCCACTGTGGTCAGTAAATACACCCACTTTCAGCACCTCGTTCTTTTCTGGTTTAAACCACACCCACTTTTGGCTTGTAATTTAAAAGAAGGTATTAAAATAATGATTGTTCAGGAAGTCCAGGCCTTATTCAGGAGTAGGACACAAACAGTGTTTCAGAATAAAGCTCTTCAGTTTTGGGCTAAATATACTGCCTTTGTACTGTTGTACGAACACGGTCAGGGATTCATGGGAACTTGATTGAACTCAGGTTGACCCATTTTGATAAGGAGATTTGCACAAAAGCTGTACATAGAAGATACAGAAATATTTCTAAGGTAGAGTATTTAACCTGATCCTTAATTAAGCAGATCATTTGGTGTGAGGTCACATGTGCACACGAGAATAGCGAAGCAGTTCAGGGTCTTTTTTTGTTTCCTAGAAATTGTTTCCTAGAAATTGTTTTTGATAGGTTTTTGAACCCTAGATGCAATAATTTCAGATCAGATTTATAGCAATTTTCTTTTTGAAGTTCTGGAACACCAAAATACAGTCATTATTCAACAACTGGATGCTGTTTATTCTTTTTTTTTACAGAGTAAAATCCTAATATATTATGAGATCTGACTGAGTGAAAAATGTTATTGCATTTTTTTCCTGCCCAAAGCCCAATAAAATCATAGACCATGAAAAACAGACACACCTGTTGCCTAGAAGTTATACAGCCACTTATTGCATTAGACATATGAGTCAAGAAACATCAAAGGTCAAGGAGGTCTTTTTATAATGTTGGTGGAGACTATGGTCATACAGAGAAAATGGATCTTTATCAGGCAAACAGTACATGGAAGAAATTTCTCCAGCAGCAGCTTAATCCAGAAAAAACATCACTAGAACAAACATTCAAGAATGTAATAAATAAGAAGTTACCTGGTCAGAACATGCAATCTTGGTTGCAACAATGAGTCTGACAAAAATAACAATAATAATAATAATAATAATAATAATAATAATAATAATAATAATAATAATAATAATGAAAGGGATCCAAGCACATACTAAAGTTTCACCAAGGGGGTGCTCAATTTTGATATTTGAATTTATAAGGCATTGCATCACATCATCATTTGCTGATGCAAAACACGATAAATGCACAGAATGATGTTTATTTCAGTAAATCTACACCAACATAATGTTAAATGAGCTTGAAAGTGCTGTTTGCCAGTTGTGCGCTGTAGCTACTTGCTCTACACTGCCCTCTGGTGGACAGTTCACGTGTCATTTTATTATGACATGGAGTAAAATTAAAACGTTCTAATTGTTTACACTTTCATTTCTACAACATCAGATCATGGTGCGAATTTTCGTCATTCAAGCTAATTAGCTATTTATGAACTGCCACATCTGCTAAAGATCAGCCTGAAAGTTTTTTAGTTTGAGATGTTAGATCACACTGTTGACGTAATGGTGTGATCCAGCTATCTGCATGCTGTAGCGCCCCCTTTTGGTCAAAGCCAAAGATTTGGTAAAGTAATGAGCATTGAGCTTTGGGCTTGGGCACGTTTGCAGTAACAAATAGTGTCACAATTGTTGAATAGTTTTTGTACAATTGCTTGGAAACCTAACAACAGTTATTGTCACTTACAGTACACCAAAGTTACGTATCAACATATAGTAAAAAAGATTTAAAACAATCACTGCATAATATGAACATGCATCCGAAGGCAGTCATTTCATTGGGCACTAAAAACAGACAGTCATGCTCTTCGATGCAACACCAAGAAGTGAAGAAAGACACAAGAAGTGCTGCCGTGAATTTACTGGATTCGAATGTTGTTAAATTACGATTCTAATAAATCCTGTGCATTATGGTCCCTTTGTTACTTTGCAAAAAAATTCAAGCTTTCCATCATCAGTGTGTAAAAATCACAGCGACATTACAAAGCACGGCTTCTATTCTCCTAACATTTCAATATTACATTAAAGGTCAATTCCATAGATTTTTCAAAATGTTTGCATAATTTAAGTGTCTAAGATGTAAACGAAGAAGCTCAGAGTCAGAATTGTTTACATTGGTGGTAAATGGAACAGATGTCTGCCACTAAAAGCTCAGTCACAGAAAGTTATGGTTGCACCGCCTGAAACACAGTTTTTGAGAACCTTTTGGACCTAAAACTAAACCCATTGGAGGGATGGATACATGCAGGGTGTCCGTGGCAAAAGAGTCTCAAAAGAAAACTAATTTTGTTCAGATTCACTATTTTCATCCATTTAAACACATGGAGTTACACTGGGGGTCGATAGTGAATAAAACGACTGTATTTGTGATGGAGACGTTTAGTTCAATTCACCACCACTGTAAAGAAATCTGAGTCTCTACAATGAACCATTTCACACTAAATTTTCCTCTCAGCTACCATTTGAAAAATGGCTAACATTCTCCTTTAACATTCTGGAAATCTCACTCTCGCTCTTATACTTATATGGCCAACATGTCCTCCACAGGCCGTGGAAATTTCTTTAGCTTTCTTAAAACATGACAGTGTAACTAAGAAATAGAGAGTATATCCTAGTGGCAAGTTCCAACTATTCAAGTTTAATACAGAATTTTATCCCTCCACAAGACAAAAATGGACAGAGACGCAAACTGGGTGATCTACTATATATGTATGCTATTGGAATAGATTCATTTCTCCCACAAAAATTATGTCTATGGCACAACAGCTATTGAGAGAAATGGCAAAAGTGGGTTGGTCCCTATTGGTTTGCATTTTTTTGGGAATCTAATCAAAACATTGATTAAAAACCTTTAATCAAAAAAGATCAAATAGTTAATGCTGATGAAAATGAAAAACAGTGTTTTAAAATGTTATCACTTCCTTTCTTGATGTTTGCTGTCATGCACCATTAACAAAAAAGGTTCAAACAGAAGCGGGCAAACAGTGAAAATCTAAGCAGCGTGGAGCTGGATCATGGTTTCTATGCGGGACATCCCACCAGCAATCTGTAATCACTGTTCATTCAAGTATCAAGGAAACCTTCCCCACTACAGCACTAAGACCTTGAAGAAAACACAACATGCAAAATATAGCAAAATACAGCTGTGAGTACTGACGCCACCAACAGACAGTTTCTGAAATGAAAAAGAAAGAAAAAAAACCCAGAATAACTACAAAATAATGGAACACTGGCTCAGTGTTTGTCTGTATGGCAAAAACTGTAACATATACTTTAACTATTCCAATGAGTTTCTTTGTATTTGTAAATAATTTTTAATCAGCATCTTTTTTGCGTTTGGTTTTAGGGCAGCTTTTTTTTACTGTATTACTAGTGTAGAGATCACTCACGCTGTTTTGAACAATCTGTAAGGACTTTAACAGTCACTTTTCAACTCAATGTAAATGACTGACATCAACCGAAATCAATTTTTGTCGACTACACTGTAAACATCTGTCTGCTAAAGGAGAAATAAAACAATACAGTGTAGTATTGCAATGTTTTCGGTATGATTTTATATCGCTAAAGTTGCCAGTAATTCATTATTTATTAATGAATTAATTGTTTATTAAACTTTTTTTAACATGTATTGAATATACTTTTGGTACACAATCCTCTACATAATGCGGTGTCAGCTTTCAAGTCGAATAATCTATATCATATCGTGGGCCAAATATCATATGGTTGCCTCTGTTAATAACCATTAACTCTGTTTAACCAGTTGCTATTGAACATTTATATAGAAAACACGGCTGGCTGGCCATCCCTGACCCTGATATTGCAGTTTATAGTCACATGGGCATTTACTCGATTAAAACGTATTAATTTGACATAAACAAATTATTACTCTTTTAATTTACTTACACTTGATGTTATCCGTATTGATCCGTTTTATTAACGTGGAAATGGTGTGTTTATTGAAATTAGATCTAAATGCAGCCATTTTTAGTGGACCAAGGCTAAAAATAGAGATACACAAAAAAGTGAGGTATGGAATGGTTGAGGTCTGATGGCCCCAGAAACCTGGGGTGCATCACTGTGCAACAGCTGCTGTTTCTCCCTAGAATACGGTTATATACAGTACTTTAAACACAACTACGTCCACCTGTGCACGAGCACCGTGGGGACTGATGGAAACCACTAGACCTGGAGTGTATTTTGAGGGGCTTTTCACCCCATATCTAAGTGGCTTTACCTTAACAAGAGTGGCAAAATGCCTTAAAGTCCAAAGATTTATCAGCAGAACTACTTCATAGCAGTGAAAAAGGGTCTAGTTACTGTACTTTCTGGTCATTTTAAAGGTCACTTGCCCCTCATATAAGAGAGATGAGTGGCAAAAATTAGTTCATAACAGTGAAAAAGGTCAAATTACTGTCAAGTTCATCAATTGGTAAAATCAAGCCAGCATTTTGAACTACAGCATTGAAAAAGATCCAGCATCTGTATTTTCTGATGTATCTTCTAATTTATGAGTGGCAAAATTTAGGAGGTTAAGTTTACAGCAGTGAAAAAAGTCTAACGGCTGTACTTTGTGCTATAAAACTACAAGTGTAACTTCATTAATTGGAGATATCAAGCCAAATAAATGAACTTTATAGCAGTGAAGAAAAAGTAGAATTATAGTGGGTCCTTGAGTTATGCTCAGATCCGTTCCTTTGACAGTGATATAACCTGAATGTAAGCTGAAACATACCCTAGTCTAAGTCACTTATGTAAAATCATAAAAACACAACTAAGCTCACTCATAAGATGTATTACTGTGTATTCTTCCACTGCACGCAACCAAACTAGTTCGCCCATGTAGTCCATAATTATGAGGTAAATGGTGTAAGCCATTGAGAGCGGGAGCGAGAGTGAGAGCGAGAGTGGGAGCGAGAGTGGGAGTGGGAGCGAGAGTGGGAGTGGGAGCGGGAGCGAGAGTGAGAGCGGGAGCGGGAGCGAGAGTGAGAGAGGGAGCAAGAGTGAGAGAGGGAGCGAGAGTGGGAGCGAGAGTGGGAGCGAGAGTGAGAGTGGGAGCGAGAGTGGGAGCGAGAGTGGGAGCGGGAGCGAGAGTGGGAGTGAGAGTGGGAGCGAGAGTGAAAGAGGGAGCGAGAGTGAGAGTGGGAGTGGGAGCGAGAGTGAGAGTGGGAGTGGGAGCGAGAGTGGGAGTGGGAGCGAGAGTGGGAGCGAAAGCGAGAGTGGGAGCGAGAGTGGGAGCGAAAGCGAGAGTGGGAGCGAGAGTGGGAGCGAGAGTGGGAGTGGAAGCGAGAGTGGGAGCAAGAGTTGTA
>JBBPDE010000038.1:2284298-2295253 GCA_037974605.1 Nannopetersius ansorgii | reverse complement strand
GAGCAACTTGGGGTTAAGGGTCTTGCTCAGGGACCCAGTGGTGGTATGCTGGAGGTAGGATTCAAACCTGGGACCTCTTGGTTTGGAGGCAAGTATCCTACCCACTGAGCTACCGCCACCTCTATGACACCTGCTATGACATGTTTGTGCAGGGTTATGTCAATGTTATGTAGTGAATAAAATGTAACTAAGTTACCTGCAGTGCTGAAATAACCCATATTGAACTTACAGTGTAACTGGCTTTATATGAAGAGGCTTTGGCCATAATGTAGCTACACAAAGTGATGGAGTCTCTGATGCACGCAATTCAAAAACCACAGAGAAGCTCCTTTGAAATGCTCTGGTCTTTTGTGTGCTTGAAAAGTGGTATCTTTTCAGTGCCTTAGATTCCGTTTTCATCGCAGCTAGACGAGTCATGACCCTGGAGAATCAAACCTTGCCTTGCCTCGCATTTCACAGTGTGAAGGCCAAAGGGTAGAATATTAATAAACATTCAGGTCACGTCGATTAAACCCCTATTTGGAGACTTTACCTACATATGTGGCTCAAAAAGACACACTTTTACTCCTTGTGGTCCTGATCTTGATCACTCTAGACGAACATGCTTTTGTCCACCAGAAACTACTTTCTGCTCCTCATAATAGAGGCTGCGTCTCCTGCTGCCAGACAGACTTTTCTGACACTAGAATAGCACAAACAGGAAGAGTTCGCTGCTACCTGAACCTAATTCAGCTCTCCTTTTTTTTTTTTTTTTCACATCACCTGTTTTTGATTCAGCTGCTCTCGGAGACATACCGTGCTTAAGTGCTCTTTTTGCCAATAAACACTTTCCCTATTCACTTTACTTCCTTGGGCAAATATCACGGACTTTGAAGTGATATTTCAGCAAACACCCCTATCCTCACTCCCAGATTTTTTGAAATGTAGTTATTCAGGAGAAAATGTGTTCTCCTGAGTTCAAACAGTGTCATTCTGTTAAACCCTCTTTAGTAAATATCCCTTCAGGACATGTTTAAGGCTGATGTTCAGTAATTATCAGACATAACATCAAAACTACCTGCCTAATATTGTGTAGGTCCCCAGGTGAGTAACACATACACACCTGGCCCTTCCCATGATGCAGAAAAAACATGGCTTTTCAGACCAGCCTGCCTTCTTCTGTTGTTCCATGGTCCAATTCTGATGTCTACTGCAGGAGCTTTCAGTGATGGACTGGCGTCAGCATGGGCACTCTTTGCAGTGTTTCTTTAAAGAACAAATGGCCACGTGACCGCCTCACTATGAATAAATTCTGTACTGTTCTCTTGGTGTACGCTATGCTCTCCCACTTGAGGAAACACCTGTTTCCTTCACTTATTTATTTAGGTTTTTCCTTTCATCTGTCACCGTCTGTACATCGGTTTCCATAGTCAAGTGAAAGAAACACAATACTGATGACACAGCAGCATCTGAGACAAAATGTATGTCTAAATTATCAAACACCTCAAACAAATTTGCTCATACGGTTTCTGACACCACATGACACCCATTAGAAAATGATGTGTCATATCCCCGAATGTTAATGGCAGCTCAGAAGTACTTGCTATGTTGTTTTGGCTAATCTTGACTGCCTGCATGGTAAACTGTGGGAAGGCTGATGGGAAGAAAAAATACAAATTTGCCTTTTCGCCATATGATCACTTTAAATTTGGAAAGAAAATGAAGGGCGGAAAAGGAGGAGAGAAGGAACTGTGAGTGCCGGTTGTGCAAACACTTCTATCCTCTCACCCCCTTCCCCATGGCTGAGGAGGTGATGTTGGACGCTGGGTGAAGGGAGGTTGGTGTCTGGTTTAAATTAGGGGCGCATGTCATCGGCTGCAGGACGCAGCGGTTAGCCGATGGAGTTCCAGCCGGATTGGATTCCACAGAAACAAATTAAAGGCCCTCCCTCACTTGGTTCTTTCTCTATAAGCTTCCTCCCTCCCTCTCTCCCAGAGAGTATTGTGCTTTCCACTGACTGAGAGACATTAAGGGAGGACAGGGCCTGCCAGGAAAAACACGACTGCAGGCCGGGTTCGGAATGTTGGAAAATGAGCTGGTTGCCAGCGAACAAAGAGTGGCAGTCAGGGCCGAGTGTGAGGGCTGTTGGGCTGGATGGGGGCAATGACCTCGGGACATGGCCTAGCAAGGATTCAAACCAGTGGTGTGGTCTAGTCTGCAGTAGTGAATATCCTGGTGATTAGCAACTAGCTTCACAGAAAGCCAACTAGCCTATATTACAGTAACCAGCAGTATAGCTTAGACTAATATACAGTAACTGACTGACCGGTTTGCAAGATTAGCCTTGCTAGCACAAAGCAAACTAGTTAATTTTGCAATAGCTAGCAGCATAAGTAAATTCCAACAGGATATTTTTTTTTAAATCCTGATTTATAGCCTAGTACATAGCAAACAGGCTAATAATTTAAAATGACTGATTAACTTGACACCAGTTAGCAAGCATAGACTTGATAGCACATAGCAGCTTAAATAAAACACTGAGATGTGCTTCGGGTTGTCTGGTAGTCTGGCACCATGAGTGGTCAGGTAGTGCACCCAGAGGAAAGCAAAATTCAAAATAAGTGCTCTATGTTCAGCCTGTTTCTCATAGACATAACTGAGCTCAGTTTAACAACTCTATGAAATTTTGACCATTTTCTCACACTTCTTAAATTCAGCTTCTGAGAAAGGGTCTCTAATCTCAGCTTGATTCCAAAATCTTAAAATGCTCTTTCTTTTCATAAGTGTCAAAAGAAAACTTGGATGTCTTATAAATAAGCCTGAAGCCTTCAAGTCCCCACTACCAAAGTCAGACAGTTTTGAGACCAAGAACATTGTTAAAGAGAAGAAACCTGAGAAGCCATTGAGCAAACTAACTTCTGTCTTCTGATTTTTTGTTTGGCTCCTTATTTTTCCTAAGGGTTTTGTTTACTAATCTGTTTTCCTGTTCTTTGTAGGAATTGCATCATCTGGATTTAAAGTTTCATTTGCGATAAAACTTTTGTATATGAGGAAATTGTCCAGACTGGCTAGAGATCCAGATCTCTCTGTACAAGAGTGTTTTTGTTGTTTTAAAAGACCCCTGGTGTAAATGTGATCATGTTTTGGTTATAAAACTCGTAAGGTCAATTTGAGGTCTTTTTTAGGATAATTTGACTAGAATTTTTTTACCAAACTGTTCTATGGACATGGATTGGTCTATCTGTGTAGTGGCCATTGTCCTTTGATCATTTGGGGTAGGTAATGCAGCACAGTTTGGACAGTATTGGGATCCACACAGTAAACATGATGATTACCAACCTTAGCATTGGCACACATTAGCTCGTCTGCAGCTACACCACCTCATTTTCAGAGGGTTCCTCTTATTAGCAGCATTAAAGATTGTTGTGATACCATAGTCCTTCTGTTAAATGTGGGTGTACAGATTTCATTATCTGTTGTTTCATCCGTATTTGCATAGTAGACCATAGGACAATGTCAAAGCAAATAGTCTATTTTCTGACCTTATATTAACTGGGAATGCAATTTTTGTGCCCTTTAAAGCAGAGTTGGCTAATTGTGATACTCATTTTTTACTTTCGCTTTTATTTTTTTCTTTTACATTCTAATAAGTTCTTTTCTCTCTTTTGAAATTTGTATTTTTAACTTTCACATGTTTTATTAAGTGTCTAAATCCAAGGCCAATTCCTCCCTCAAGTAACACTTAAACTATAAGAAGCGACTAACCTCAATACATATCCATCAATCCATTCATTATCTGAACCATTAACCCCTAACCAGTATCACTGCAGGAGTGCTGGAGACTCTCCCAGTGGTCCACCCAGGGCGAAAGGCAGAGAAACATCCTGGAGAGGTTGCAGTCCATCACAGAGTATCTCATTTAGCTCACAGGGTCTGAACATCCTATGCTGAATCATGTTCATGCTTGCTGAAGTGGTAAAAATGTCTTGTCCTTATGGCTAGCCGACCTTTCACAGTTCATACATTTAGAAAGATTAAATATTCACTCAAGAAATAAATTCTTCTCAGTCTGGGGTCGGATTTTCATTATTATTGGAGTAAAGTGAGAAACTAATAATACCTGTCAAACTTTCTAAGTGCTTGGGGTGAGGTCGGAAAGCTTGGCTTGTTTGGCTGTTTGACATTCAAGGTAGTTATAATGTACATAATTAACGACGTATATATTTGTATATAGGTATATTTCAACAATGAGCATGGTCTTTTTTGTTATATAAATATATGTACATCATGTCCTAGATGAGTGTTCCCATCTGGGGTGGGATGGGATTTGATGGGGTAAGGGGAGGGGAGGCTGTTTGCAGATGTATCAAAGACATAAGGGAAATATCTGTCCAAGTAAATGTTCATTGTACTGCCTGTTTTTTCTACAGATATTTCCAAATAAAAGAAATTATACCTAATTATGAGTATTTATGTCTAAACGAAAACAGAAGACAATAAAAGAGAAAGAAAGTGGGTGAATGGAGCCAGTCCCTGGGTATGAATCTACCAGTGCATGGGAGCTCATGAAGGGAGGATGAAAATATGTTTATTAGGATGGAGGCTTATTAAAATTCAACCGAGAAACTTTCTAATCACCTCAGTTAATTGGCCACTGTCAGCTGAGATGTTAAAATATCTTGCTGTCTGCTGCTCTCTTGGGGAAAACTAGGGACATCTCCTTCTAAGTTCAAGCAAGTGGCAAATGTAGCATTGGTTACTTCTTCTTAATACTGGCCTTATGTAACCGTTTCAGTAGGGTTTGGCTTGATTGCATTTGAATGACCAAATAATCTCTTAGTGGTTGTCAAATAGTACAGTTGAAGTCTTAAAGCGTATCCCTTAAGGTAAAATAAAATGAGGCTCAAATCAAACAAATAGGCACTTACTAGGTCCCAGTTAAAAAAACGTATTTCTCAAGCCTGCCTGTAGGTTGCATCATTATAGGTAAGATTGCATTGTTTTCTGGAGAACCCTCATTCGTTCCTGAGCACAATCAATAAAGCTCTTACCGTACCATGCTACGAGGAAATGGCCTACGGGCAGCACTGGACAATTTGTCCTCCTCTCTGGCATCCACTGCGGTATCCATGCAAAACACTGTCAAATGTTATTGCCCCTGAAATTCACGTCTATTCTCAGAACGCAGGAAAACATTGAGGCGTCGCTCGGCAGAGATGGGTAATGATGCGAGTGAGCTGGAGATGCAATAGGGCTTGCAGTGCTTGTTAGCAAAACGAATCTGACCGCTGTATGAGGCCCACTTTCACACACCGTAAAAATGGACATATTTCCAAACCATGCAAAGAGTCGTTCAGATTAAATATAGTGCAAAACAGCCTTCAGGCGATTAAGGATGCACAAAGGCATCTACTGTTAAAGAGGCCTTGAAAGTAAGCCCAAATCTTCCTCAGTGTACTTTTATACAGAGTTTACTGTAAGTCAAGGATTGATGCCAACATGTAGTCCTTAATCTTAAATTACATCTCCATGGTCCACATTCTCAGATGTAGAGTAAGCTTATTTAAACTTCATTTTTAAAGATTCCAATGGTAATTCACAATTGAAGCCAGCATTTAGTGATTACCAGATCTGTTTTAATCTATATTAAAATAATTGCAATAGTAATTCTCCACTAATGCCAACATTTGTTCCTTAATCCTTAATCATAACTCCAAGGATCCAATTCCTAGATCTAGATTTGACTTAATTAAGCTAAAACATTTCCAATGGTAATTCTCTACTGATGCCAAATCCCTCTCAGCATTAACTCCATGTTAATGTGTTTTAAAGTTTCAATACTACAGATCAGCAATTTAAACTAAAATCAGTTTTGCAGCCATGCAGCTGCACATGAAACATCATGCTCATACCTGATTGATGAATCTGCTGTTACTTACCCAGTGTACCACCCTTATATGCTCAACGTCCTCTTTATGAAGTGTGCAGTTAGAGACTGTAGCCCATCTGTTGATTGATTTCCATCTTCTGCAACAGTGGCTACCGACCCTCCTCCTGGAGATCTACATTTCAGCCGTGTTTAGCATCAGCCTTTATCTACCATGCGGACCCTTCCACCTTAATTAGCATTCCAGCCAATCATGGACTTCATTAGACAGAGCAGGTGTTGCAAATTGTGCCTGGTACGAGACTTTTTAAGAGGGTAGAGCTCCAGGACAAAGGTTGATGACCATTGCTCTAGTTCATCAATGGTCAGATTCTGACCAAAAAATACTGACTGGATTTTTTTAGGTGGCACCAACCCGGTGACATTGAACCTTGTCACTACTTACAACAACAGCAATAATAAATCAAATATTAATGATAATGACAATAATTTTTGGTTTTTAGCACTTTTCTCACTTTATACACTATATGGACAAAGGTTTTGTGACTTCTGACTAAAACACCAACAGGGACTTTAATGACATTACATTCAAATACATCAACTTTAATATGGAGTTGGTCCCCCTTTGCAGCTATGACAGCTTCCACTCTTCTTGGAAGGCTTTCCACAAGATGTTGGAGTTTCTGTCTCCATTAGTTCTTTAGAGAATTTATGAGGTCAGGCACTGATAATGGACAAGAAGTTCTGCCTCACATTCTCGGTTCCAGTTCATCCCAAAAGTGATGGATGGGGTTGAGTTTAGGACTATGTGTGGGCCAGTCAAGTCCTTCCACACTGAAGTCATCCAGCCATGTCTTCTTTGACCTTGTTTTGTGCTCTGGGGCATAGTCATGCTGAAATAGAAAAGGTTCTTCCCCAAACTGTATCTACAAAGTTGGAAGCATGGGGAGCCAGTGAACTACAACCATGTCCACTTTACTGTTCAGTGAAAAATGTGACTGATTTCTTTTGGTACAACATGGTGTTTCCATAAAAAGTGGCCAATGACTGAAAGAGCTGCAGGATCATTATGATGACTGGGTTCATAAGGCGTTATTTTTCTGAGCAAACTGTGTGTGTGCACACAGCCCACAAATGGGAAAGTACAAAAAAGTGTCACAGAAATTGCACAAGAAAAATTAACATTATGCAGACAAATGAACAGAAGGTAATATAGTATTCATCACTGCGCCATATTGACTCATGCAGTGTGCAGGTCCTGTGGGAGAGAACGAGGCAGTTAATAAAGGAGGGCCCTAATTACAGCCTCAGCCAAGCGCCTGGGGAAGACTTCTCCACTCCAATCAGCCTGAACCTGCCAACAGGATAGTGGCCAATTAGAACGGTCGCGCTGGTGCGGTGCAGGTGTTTGGGAAAGGAGTTTTGCGGGTACTAGAAGCTCTGGTTAACTCACTATGACACTGGCTCACACTTGACTAAAACTGAGGGGCTGTAAGTAAATGAAGGAGACAAGAGGCTAATATACAGGTTTTACACGTGTGTGTGTGTGTGTGTGTGTGTGTGTGTGTGTGTGTGTGTGTGTGTATGCATGTATGTGAGAGAGTGTCTGTCTGCGTATCCATTAAAATCATGTGGATTTTGATATTATGTGGATTAAAAATCACCTTAAAATTCATTTGTTCATTAATCTTCTGTTACATATCCTTTCTAGTCACCCCACAATTATTACTGTAAAACCTACATACATTATTGATTCATTCCAAAATAAAAACACTCCAAAATGATTTCAAAACACAATATTTACCATTAGTCTTTTAAAACCTACACACTGCAGATTTATACTGGATTAAAATCACTCCACAACCATTAGACTATCAGACTATAAGAACTGCAGTCTGTAGATTCATTCTGGATCACAATCAGTACATGATTGTTACTGTCAGGTTGTGTAAAGCAATGGGTTTTATAGATCATAGTATATGAATCACAGACACTTTATCTACTCAGGTACAACTAATCCTGCTTCAGAAAGGCTTAAGTTTCAACAAAACGTTGGCCCCCACCAGTCTGTCATGGCTCTGGAAGCTCTGACACAGACACACTGAAGTGAAAGAAGCCAGCGAGAAGTGACTGTATAATACTCTTCGGCTCATGGGGAAGGAGCATGCAGCCTTGCAGCATTTAACTGGGTTTCAGTGAATGAGCTGCAGCAGTCAGTGTGTGGGAGTGTGTTTGGTTTAAGCCTTCAGTTTGGCACCAGACAAAGCACAGGATTTAAATTCAAATGTTACTGTAGGGCTCACATAAAGCTTTCTACTGCTGGAGAATCGGCAGCAAAATGTTTAAAAGATGTGCCATATAAGGACCATGACAGGGCTGTTTATGCTTTGTCTATGATGGAACTCTATATATAAATATACAACTTTGAACCCCGCAAGTGCTTCAGCACAAGCAGCAGATCCTTTAAGTCCTGTACGTTTTGAGCTTTTGCTCCATGGATCACACTAGTTCATCCAGCACATCTCACAGATGCTCAATCAGATTGAGATCTGGAGAATTTGGGAATTTAGAAGCACCTTGAAGTCTTTGTGACGTTCCTCAAACCGCTCCTGAACAGTGTTTGCAGTCCTGCTGATAGAGAACTGGCTGTTCACTCACTGGCTTATATTCCAGATGATCAGGCGGTGATCAGTATACTGGTGGTGCTAAATGCTTAGTGTTTAAAACACCCATTTTGGGACCTTGTATATTTAAGCACTTGAAAGATTTTCACAGTAAAACATTTTCTTTCATTTTTCATTTAATCTACTTAATATGCCAAAGATAAGACACTTTCCCCCCAACAAGGTGATTTGATGCAAAAGACCATTACTTAGATTTGTGAAATTGTGCCAGCAGCTCCTGGTTTAATTTAATGAAGGACTGATTGACTCAAATTAGGTTTCTGATGGAAACTACAAGTAATACCAGATTTCCACAAGGAACACATAGATATACTGTACATAATATCACTATTAACTGTAGAATGTTATTTGTATGTATTCTTTTTACACTCGTTTAGTGTATTAAGTAAAGCTTATGTGACACCAGTTGCAGTGTGGAATATATGGTCTAACAGTTGTGAACAGTTGTGCTGGAGACATTAGAGAATCCATTGCTATGTATGCAGAGTTCGGTGGGAATGCATCTCAGTATCTTCTCCTTCCTCTCAAATGTGGAGAAGTAAAGAAGAAAGTTGGCCAAAGCCTTTGAGTGAAATATACAGTGGGGTAGGGCTGGGTGATTAATCGGAAAGTAATAGAAATCGACATTTAGAACCTATAATCGATCAAATTTTTCAAGGTCGATTATTTTGATTACTTTCCCTTTAAAAATATAGATAGTAGATAGTGTGTGTTTCATTCAATTATTTTAAAATCAAGTAATGCAATCTTCATTCAAACATCTCTCACTTGTAATATGTGAACATATTTAACGTACAAAACTTATCAGTGAACTATGAGGACAAAAATAAATAAATAAATAAAATAATCGTTCATTAATCAAAATAGAGTTAAAATCTTCAATTAATCAAGATTTTGATTTTAGGCCAAATCGCCCAGCCCTACAGTGGGGGAAATAATTATTTCATCCCCTGCTGAATTTGTAAGTTTGCTGACTTAAAAAATATCTAATTTATGAGGTAGTTTTATTTTTATAGAGTTATAAATTGTTATAAATTGCATGTCATTGAGTGAAATAAGTATTTGATCCCCTACAACCCAGTCAGATTGGCCGTGAGCCCATGTTGCCCACAGATTACAAATAAACTATTGTGGATACTCCTGATCTTAACTTGTTATGTGTATAAAGAACATCTGTCCATAGAATCAGTTTCTTTCATTCCAACCTCTACATCACCATGGACAAGACCACTGTGGTCAGATTAGGAGGAAGAGAAATGCTGAGTATGACCCGAAGAAGACAATGCCCATAGACAAAGGTGAAATCATTATGCTTGGGGATGCTTTTCTTCTAAGGATACAGGATGACTTGATGGGGCCACATACCATAAAATCTTGGATGAGAACCTCCTTCCCTCAGCCAGAACACTGAAGATGGGCTGTGGGTCTTCCAGCATGACAATGACCCAAAACATACTGCCATGGTAGTAAAGGAGTGGCCAAAGAAGAAGCACATAAAGGTCCTGGAGTGGCCTAGCCAGTCTCCAGACCTCAATCCTATAGAAAATCCGTGAAGGAGCTGAGGCTTCGAGTTTCCAAGTAGCAGCCAGGAAACCTGAAGGACTTAGAGAGTTCCTGTTAAGAGGAGTAAGCCAAAATCCCTCCTAAAATGTGTGCAAACCTGATGACCGGCTACAAGAAACATCACTGTTGTGCTTGCCAACAAAGGTTTCTCCACCCAAGTCTTGATTTGCTCGGGTATGAAATACTTATTTCACTCAGTGAAATGCAAATCAATTTATAACTTTTCTGTAACATGTTTTTTTCTTGATTTTTGATTGATATTCTCTCTCTGCATAAAAATGAAACTACCTCATGAATTAGACTAATCATTATTTTGTAAGACAGCAAAAATAATTAAATTTTTGCCCCACTGTAGCAAAAAGTCCAATCCAAAAATTAGTCTACAGCACTGCAGTGTGTTTAGATCTTTAAATCGCAGCTACCTGAGGCTGCAGGCGGCTGCTGTTATAATGAGGCTTTAGAGCGTAGAGCAGTTTCAGACCAGTAAAGCCGTCAGAACCGATCGACTCCGACGCTTAACATGTCATCGTTCCAAATAACAATCAGCTCCAGTCAGACACCCGGGGATGTAGTTAGGGGAGCTGCAGACAAATGCTTGTGTTAACACAAAAAGTTCCTCTGCACTTGTGTGTGGGTGTGTATGTGTGTGTGATTATGTGTATGTGTGTTCAGCGACTTTTGATTAAAAACAGACTTTTCCTGCAGGCTGAAGTGATTACCATTGATTGTGAGGTGAGAGTTTGCTAGTGGCAACGCAGTGGCAAAAGTACACACACACACACACACACACACACACACACACACACACACACACACACACACACACACACACACAAACACAC
>JBBPDE010000038.1:2256963-2267058 GCA_037974605.1 Nannopetersius ansorgii | reverse complement strand
CGGCCCGAGCATTGTGAGCCTTGACCAACCCAGCAGGCTGTCGTTCCCGAGGGGGGCGTGTGCTGCTGACGGGATTCAGCACCGACCCAAATTTACCATCGGCCAAGCACGCAAAGGCCCGGTATGCCCAATGGCCAGTCCAGCACTGGTCTGGAGTGAACTATCTCCACACGTGTGTCTGCTGTATCTCTCGTCTTAATAATTGGTTTAGTCAAGGGATGTGTGTGTCAGCAAAATATTTTTATTTTTAGGCCATATTGCCCAGCTCTAACGAAAGACAAATAGTTCAGTCTTACCACTTGTGTCATTGTTGTTCGCCTCTAAAACCGGCCCCTCTTCCACCGAGTCCTGCTGGGTCAACTTGGAGGGTAACTTAAGGTCCCAGGTCTCCACTGAGAAGCAGACACCCATCAGAGGCTCCTCACACATTGGGCCTGAAAGTGTAGCTAGCTGGAAACCGCTAATGATGCTGTTGTCAAAGTCTCGGAGCGTGGTGGCCTCGGATTTCTCCTTCTCTCGCTCCAGGCACTGCCACACTGACGACCTCTGGTATCCCTCCACACTGTTCAAGAGGATGTTTGGCCCACAGCGGCGTGGCCCAAAAGCCCAAATCCGATCTACAGCATTTCTCCATTTGCGACCCTGCAGGTGACTCTCCAGCTTACTCTTGATGTCCTGGATCTCCTCCAGGGTCTTCTGGCTGATCTCCAAGGTCTTTCCTTCTCGAGCAAACATGCTGAACTGCTCCATTGTGCGGATTAGGTCAGAGTTCATCTCCAGTAGCTTGGTCACTTCTTCTGGAAGGGGAATGGCTCGAATGCCAACCGAGGCCAGTTTGTTGGGGGTGGTGAGGGTGACCAGGCCGGTAGAATCCACCTGGGTCCCCTCCGGGTACTTTGACTGCTCATCCTTTGATTGGTGGATGACTGCCACCTTTTGCTGCCGGCCCAGGTCCTCGTTCACCATGTCCACTTTGGGTGGTCGGACAATGGTCTCACGGAACGGAATGATGGGCTTGGAGGCGCTGATCTCAATTTTGGCGAATCTGGGGAGAATAATAGTAGTATTGTAGTATTTAGCATCTATAAGCAAATTACATTCAATTATTTTTTAGTTTAATTATTTCTATATGCAATTAACTCAGCAATTAGTTGATTAAATTAATTTCCATGTCCCTTTGAGGTGAACAACTGGGAAATGCACAGATAAAGCACTAACTACTCAAGAAATTAAAAACAACCCTCTTCATTATGACTTTCAGGGCTGTAGATAAAAACTTCAATTGACTATTAATCATGACGCGATGTATTTATTATATCTAGGCTTGGTTAATCTGAGAGGAAAAATCTGAGAAAATAACTATAAATCAGAGAATTACAAATATGCCACCTAGAGCCAAAACTAATAATGTTCTATATTAATATAATAATTTGATTAATCAACAGATTATCAATTATGCTTTCTTTGTTTCCTTACACAGAAGCTTCATTAGAAAGACATTCCTTTCTTTTACAGTCTAGCAAAACAACAAAATCATGTAATTTCATAAAAATTGGTTAATTTATCATACAAAAGAAACAGCATGTTTTTTTGGTAAAGTAAATGTCAACAACAAAATAAACTGTTCTAATGGCCTTATCTCTGAAAACTTTTATGTAGCATATAAGGGTAAGGAGCAGTTCAGGCTAAACATATTCAAACACTCATTCATTCCTATCTGTCTCTGTGTAAACAAACATTATACACGTGCACACACACACACACACACGCACACACTCATACAGGCTGATGTAGGAAAAACCTCGCAGCTCAGGCCAACAGTGAGGTCATCTTTAACCCTCCTGCGTGTGTGTGTGTGTGTGTGTGTGTGGGGAAGGGTGTGTGGGGGGGTGGGGGGGGGGCGGTTTCAACAGTTCCACCAGTTCTGTGCCGACAGACCATGCAAAAATTCAACAATTTCACTTTGTGTCTTTGATGTTGTCCATTTTGATCAATTTTGTTAAACAGTGTTAAATTTTGAAATATCTCCTCGTCAGTGAGACGTTGTTCACCTCAGTGCTGGTGAAGCTCGTTTGACGTTGACTAGTGACTCGACTGACACAATGATACGCTGTGGTCGCTATGGTTACAGTGCCATAGTAGTGGTGAATGAATATGGGAGGGCAATAAATACTCCATATCCAAAATGATCCCCAATTAACATTTCATAAAATTAATACCCCAGAATGAAATTCTGAATATCATTGTGTTTTTTTGAATAATATAATTAATCTCCAGAACAAAGTTCTAATAAAATATATCTAAAATGAAACTGATTAACTAAATATTCAGAATGATGTTATATTAAGATTATTATCCAGAAAGAGGTTTGAATAAAATTATCCAGAATAAAGTTATATTAACATTAATATGATATTAAGATGGCAATACAACTAAATTAATATCTATGATGAATTCACAATAAAATGAATAAATTACTCAATAAATGTGCCTTTGAGAGTACAATACTAAATTTATATTACTGAACAATTTATTGGTGTTTCCCAAAACTACACTTTATAAATTATCAGTCAGATAAAACAACAGGAGTTTTGAGTGAGGGGTGAGCCCAGGGTCCAGAGGGCAGTGAGAGGGAGTTGCTCCAGACTTTTAAGTGTTCTTGTAGACCAGGACGCCTGACCATCAGTCTGTCTGCAACACAAACAGGTCACTCTGAAGCTTCGGGGCTGTGTAGACCCAGTCAGGCCCGTCCGGGCTGCTTGAGGGCTGACAGTTGGTCAGTCTGGGGTCTAATTAGACGTCCTGAACCGGAGCAGACGGCCTGACGATGATCGCCATCCTTCCTAGAGACGGTGGCGTGGAACCTCTCCACTAATCCTGTTATATCCAGACAGTCGCGGGAAGGGTTTGGGACATAATCCTGCAGGGACTGTTTACCAGAAACTTGCAGCAAGAGAAGAACAAGGAGAGGAGGAGATGGGAGATGTCTGGAGGCGCTGCTGACAGCGCTGTGGATTAGCATTTCACACATCTTTTTTCTGCCTCACTCTCTCTCTCTCTGCCTCTCTTCCCACCTCGTTATTTTCCCAAGCTCGGCCAAATTCTCCCTCGTTCTTAGTAACGATTCTCATAAACACACGTCTCTCTGAGTAGATAAGGTGGTCCGCCCCATCACTCAGTATAACTGTCATTTTTCTCTTTGGGTGGGTAGGGAGGTCCTCGCCCTACGCCATCAATCAGTATAACAGTCAATGTAACAATATCAGCGCTGCATCATATAACCTTAATTACAAAAATGAAAATCAGTTATTTATTATGTGCCACTTCAAACTCATATTCATATACAGTCCTGTGCAAAAGATTTGATACTATGAAATGATGTGATTTCTTTATATTTTGCTTTGAATCACCTTTTTGGTGCAAAAATACTATTTCATGTCAAATTGTTCTATCTTAGACATACTGAGAATATTAAATGAAATAAATGGGAACAAATGTTTCTCTGTGACAGGCTAAAGATACAAGGTATCTAGATAAAGGAGTTCCAACCATTCAGCATTCAGCACCACCAGTATACTGATCACCGCCTGATCATCTGGAATCATCTGTTCACCTGAATCACCTGTTTCTTCACTGGTTCAGGACATAAGTTAGATTCTGCTTGAATGATTTATATGTAGGTCACTGTGTGTCTTAACAAACAAAAAACATTCCTCTGAAACTGGTCAGATTCAGGGACTGGACTGAAAATGAGAATCTACAAAAGTCCCTCAGGAAGCCTGGAGAACTCAGGAAGCCTAAAGACCACATTAAAATACAAGAAAGCTTGGATCTTTACATGCAAATATGAGAGAGAGGAAAAAAGAGACAGTGAGAGAAGAACAGAGAGAGTACAGCAGTGTGTTATTCCATTGTTATGAAACCCTGCAGTCGTTTCCCACAGATCGTCCACAAATGGAGTGATAATAAACATTCCGAAAAAACACTGAGTCTGGCTAAAGTGCAGAGGCTAATCGCGGGTTGGAGTCTCGGCGGGTGACGTGGTTTGACAGTTGACCCATATCCCCCCCACCCCTACAGCCGATGGCGGCTGTGATGTCATCGTCCCGTGACTGGAGTGACCTGGTTTCCAGTGCCGGCCGGGGCTTCGCTGACCTGCTCCGACACAGAGGGGCTATTTTTAGACCCTCATCATGCTCCAAGAGTTCCATGGGGCATTTATTGCTTCAATGTAATTTCTGCCAGCAGTCTGCCCTCTTCTGACCTCAGGGGTGACCCTAAATGCCCCTTACAAAACTCCCATTATCAGGCCAGCACTGTCAGATGTCTCCTACTGTGTCCAATTTCTCCATATAGGGCACCAAGTTGGGTAGGGTATAATTAATTCTTTTTTCTTTTTTTTTTCAAATTCTGATTCCAATTCCGTTTCTTATTTCTTTGAGAGAAAAAGAAAAAAAAAGTTTTAAACGTAAGTTTAGAAAATCAGCCACTTTTTACAGCTTTACATTTCTAAATATAACATATATACTTTTAAAAGTTTGAGATCTGCAATTCTACACTACGCACAGTCATGAAGTGCTTTTGTATAAAATGATGTTTTAGCTGCAATAATGTGCAGTAACGTTATTTATTTTGGGAACCTGGCAAAGATGCATGTGTTTGACCAACATAACAACTTTTTAATTAAATAAAGTTAAACCTTTAATTAATTAAATATTTTTTTCCCAAAACAAGGCTGATACTGAGAAATAATGAGAGATTGGAAAACGGCCATTAAGACATGAACCCACACAATCATATTCAAATTTTATCATGAAAAAAACATTATTTATACTTCTGCCATAGTATGTTTTCTCTTTCTTTCTTTCAAAACAAGCCTCAAACCCACCCATGGAATGCAAAACTCAACAGAAATATTATACTTTTTTCAGCACAAACTAGCCAATATGATAAAAAAGTATGATAAAAAAAACTATCAGCAAAAATGACCAAAACTCCACCCCCCAAAAAACAGAAAATCCATTCGAAATGTCTCTCCTTTATAACTGTAAAAATCTTTTTTGACCCTAAATGTAATTAATTGCCTGTCAATTCATTATGTGACTATGTTTAAATAGAGCAGCAAATCAAAGACAGAATCTTGAACGGGGGTTAAAGACGAGGCTAAATGAGCTTCAGTCAGGAGAAACCAGAGCAGATGCATGATGGGAGCTCTGAAGCTCTGGTGGTGGGGTGGTAATCACAACAGGTTCGTTTGCTGTACCGCGTTCTGTGCAACATGGGAAGTGGGGGTTGAACTGGGGGGAATGGTGGTGGTGGTGTGGGGGGTGAGTGACAAGTGGAGGGGAAGGAGCTACAGAGGAGCAGTAATTGGACGAAGACTCCAGAGCTTTAGAGACAATGTTTATGAGGCAATGTGTCGATGCCATGAGCTCAACCCTGACCCAAACAGAAACACAGCTTAACACTAACAAGTGGCTGTGTTTGTATGTTTTCTATCACAGCTACCATAAACAGCCTGTATGGACACACTGGTGCCACTCTTAGAAGGGAGAGCGAGCGAGTGAGACAGAGACAGAGAGTGAAGAGGGGAGAGAGTGAATAGAGGAGAGTGGAAGAAGCCAATGACAAAGACAGAAAGCAAAAAGAGCGAGAGAGAAAGGAAGTGAAATAAGTGAGAGAGAGAGGGTGTGTGTGTACAGAGAGAGAAAGAGGAGAGGGAGAAAAGGAGAGAAGAAATAAAGAAAGCAAGAAAAACAGAAAAAAGAGAGACAGACAGAGAGAGTGTGAGAGTGAGAAAGAGAGAGAGTGAGAGACAGAGTGTGATAGAGAGAGGGAAAGAGAGAAAGAGAGAATGAGAAAGCGAGAGATATTGAGAAAGCTAGAGAGAGGGAGAGAGAGAAAGAACGAGAGAGAGAGAGAGAGAGAGAGAGAGAGAGAGAGAGAGAAAGAACGAGAGAGAGAGAGAGAGAGAAAGAGGGGGGAGAGAGAGAGGGAGAGAGGGAGAGTGAGAGTGAGAGAGAGAGAGATGTCTGCTAATGAGACATCTGCTGTCTGCTCTTCTGCTTTTCAGGAAGAAACTCTGGGGAAGCTGGTGTTCACACATTTCTGCTCCGGTTAACAAGCTTTCTGTCTGTTTCAGAAATGACTGCAACATCAGCACCACACCTGCAGTCACATGACCTACCCTTTATAATTATGGCAACAACTCGTTAACTAAACCTTAAACCAATCAGGGTTATTATTTGCATTTACATTAGTCCATTAATACTCATTTCTGTCTTAAACCGAGCCTCCAGACATCCAGAGATTTTATTTATTTTCTACTCTAATTGCATAAAAACTTAAACTACACTTACAAACATATATTCCTGAACTTCCTTAATGACAAACTTGTTTTATACTTATATGAAGAAAGATTTAAGTAACTTAACACAACTGTCTACAGCATCTACCAGTCAACCATTATTATTTCCTAACTACTTTTAATGATTTGCTATCTATGCAGTATGTACTAGAAATTATACCGTGTCTACCACAAATGATCCAGTATGCACTATGGAGTTTCTACTATAAATTAATTAAAAATTAATTACTCAGTCTCCTATTACTAAGCATTTACTAAAATTAATCAGCATTACACACTACAAGTTGCAATCTATAGGTTTACAGTCACAGACTGCAGGTCATGTGCCAAGTCTCTATTTGAGTGTCCATCAGTAGAAAGGGACCACTAAAAGACCACTACTGACCAGATATTCATTGGGTAGTGGACCATTCTCAACACAGTAGTGACATAGTAGTGTGTGAGATAGTGTGTATGGTGCTGAGTCGAGTGTAGGAGGAACATGGAAAAGTTTCCTGTCCAATTCTTGTATCCTGAATTATTTACTAATTATTTAAGTGTAAAGTGAAAGTGACCATTCTGTCATACATAAATGCACCACAGCACACATTGTGAACAGCACAAAGTTCTTCCTCTGTATTTAACCCATTCACCAAGTGAAGCAGCGGGCAACCAGGAACACAGCGCCCGGGAGAGCGCAGAGTGTAAGGAAGGTACCTCAGTGGTGCCACTATCAGTCTTGGGATTCGAACCCAAGACTTTCTGATTGCAGGGCGAATTATTCAATTTCTGTTATAAATTATTTAATAACAATGACTATCTACTATAAATGATTTAATACCAGCCATAATCTCCCTTAAATATTTTCCATACATTGTTCACAAGCCAATATGAACAATTACTATGAAGTACAGTAATTACATTCCAAGAGCACCTGCATATAGTGAAAAACTGCATTGTTGTGTTTTGGTTTTAAAAAAAAAAAAAACCCTAAAATGCCTTTTTTTTATAGTGTAAAAAATTAATATGCCCCCAAGCATGCTCCCAGAACACTTCAATTTCATTTTAAACTCATTAACCCTGAAGTTATCATGGAGATAAACTCATGTCCGTATTGTATAATTTACACTGAACACCAACAGCGCTAGAACATAAATACCGTGGCGAGTGTGAGAGAGAACGCAATAGTACACTATTCTTCAAGCAAAACATCTTTCATTCTCAACTTTTACAGCTTTGAACAAATATTTGCAACACAGAGAGTACTGCTCCTCAATTCGCACGCCCCAGTACTGCGCACCTCTCACCCAGAGCTCTTGAGTCGCCCTCATGATACTCCAGCAGCTAACACTCTGGAGGAGGGTGACTGGCGAGACGGGCTCAACTTTGACAAACATCTACTCCACTTCTAACACTGGCTCATGGGAGCCAGTCCTGCCGTGCCTCCTTGTCATCTGCAGGGTTAATGTTAGGGTGTGGTGCTTAGCCACCCATGAGAGTAGGAGTGGGCCTGGCGAACGAGGCCTGGACGTCACAAAAGTACAAAAAACGGAGTATAACTGCCTTTTCCGCGCATGTGCAGGGATTCAGCGAAAAATTATTCGTTTGGTTCTCAAAAAAAATCTGAATCAGAATCAGAATCAGAATTGGCTTTCATTGCCAGGTATGTTCACACATACGAGGAATTTATTTTAGGTGACAGTGACAAGACAAGACACAGGTAATAAACAGAATTATATAGAGATAGAAGAATACAAAATAGTGTGCAAATATAGCAAAAAAGTGTGCAAAAATAGTGTGCAAAATAGCAGGGACACAATATACATATTGAAAAAGTGTTCATAACAGTGGCATTGTTAAATAGGCATGAGACTGAATCCGCAACTGCTAATCCAAGTAAAACAGAGATTACTATATTCAGTCTCTACCATAAATTCATACATTAATACAGCGTCTATCATTAAGAATTCAGAATCCACTATGACTTATTCAATAGAACTGGACCACTGCATGACCACTAATGACGAGATTAATCGAGTGGTGGACAATTCTCAGCACTTTAACACTGACATAGTAGTGTGCGGTGGGGTGTGTGGTGGTGTCTAAGGCAGTGTGTGTGTGTGTGTGTGTGTGTGTGTGTGTGTGTGTGTGTGTGTGTGTGTGTGGTGCTAGTACGAGTATATGAGGAACACTGTAAACCTACCGGTTCAGTTGCTATACTCTTTTCAACGCTAATAATCTACGTTAAGCAGCTGCATCTGAGTGAAATAAAATCAGATAATTCACCACCAAAAAGAGCATCAAAGCAAATATTTAAGGACTGAAAGGATCTATATCTGTGACCAGGGTCCCTATGCAGAGATATAGTGGGGGAAAAAAATCAATCTGACTACAGCAATCCATACTTCACACTTCTAATCAGCACATTATAAAAACTTCATCAAGACCTTCTGACAATTCTCTACTCTCACAATGCCTTCAACCAAACGAGACAAATGCAGAAATGTGTAACCATTACTGAACCTGTCCTGAAAAACCAAAGCACACAAATCACAAGTTTAAAGAAACTGCAAATGACTTTCTCTCTTTTTAAATGAAAATTGATTTTTCAATCTTTCTCCATAATTCAGTGATGGAGATGTTAACAAATATGTCTTGTATGAAACGGTTCATTGTAGAGACTCTGATTTCTTTACAGTGGTGGTGAATGGGACCAGACGTCTCCATCACAAATACTGTTGTTTTATTCAATATCGACCCGCAGTGAAGCTTCACATCTCTGAGTGTTTATATGGATGTTGATGAAGGTAAAATAGTTATGCTGAATTACATCAGGGACTATTTGGACCCACAATGCCCTGCATGTATTCTTCCACTGTGAATGGGTTTAGTTTTAGGACCAAAAGCTTCTCAAAACTCTGGTAGAATGTCTCGCGTGTCAGGCGGTGCAACCATAACCATTTCATAGAATAACTTTCTGTGAGGAAGTTTTTAAAAGCAGATGTCTGGTTCTATTTACCACCACTGTGATCAATTCAGAACCACTCTCTTTACACCTTAATCATTTAATTATGCAGAAATTTGGGTAAATATAGCATTAACTTTGACAAAGATTTGCATCTTTAAAATAGTATTATTTTATTTTATGTTTCACTCTGAGGAGAGGGTTCAATGTACAATCAGGTGTCATGTGCTTCCGGTAGTTAGGATGCAGAACGAATACTTTGCAAGGTACAACTCAAGGGCGATCAAATCTGCACTGAGGTCTCATTAAAATCAGCCAGGAGAAGCTCTGTAATTTTAATAACTATAATTTTCCCCCGTCAGTCAGCCAACATCACGACACCAGGTTCTTAATATGTGGATGGGAATACATTAGACTATTTTAAAGAAAATAACCAATACATATGAATAAAAATAAACAATAAATATATGCAGTACTCTGCAAAAGTCCTGAGACTTCCTCACTGCTTTATTTTGCTTTGAATCACCTTGTTAGTGCAAAAATGTCCATACAGCACTGTATATGTCTCTCTTTCTCACTTCTCTCTCCTCCTCTCTCTTTCTTTCTGTGCACCCCCCTTCTCTAACTCTCTCTCTCTGACTCTCTCTCTATCTATCTGTCTCCTCCCTCTCCACGAGTGACCTGTGTAAAGGTGACAGTACAGAGTGAGGCAGTGTGTAATCAAAGTGTTGGTTGATTGTTGGAAGGGGAGGGGGGGGGGGGGGGGGGGGGGGGGGGGGGGGGG
>JBBPDE010000038.1:2165518-2178523 GCA_037974605.1 Nannopetersius ansorgii | reverse complement strand
TTCACCCCAGTCTGCCCGCCAAAATCCACGCAACCCACCCGTGCAACCCACGTGGTCCTCCTGCCCGCCACAATATTGTTTAGCTGGGCATTTACTAAATGAGCACTGTGCTACGTCCAAACTGACCCCACTGTTTGTATAATCCATTTATTTTCTGTTCTTAAGTGTCTTTATTAATTTTAAATAAAAATGTAAACCTTTTTTTCAATTCCTTGATTTTAATTATAAGTACAATTTGACTGTATTATTTGTGTGCATGATTGCAGCCAAGAGAGCATTATTTTTATTACGGCCAGAGAGCATTAGTGAGGTCAGGTTCTGATTCAGGAACTTTGCTGTGGACATTTAATTGCAACCCGAGAGCATTAGTGAGGTTGGGTATTGATTTAGGAACCTTGCTGTGAGGATTTGATTGCAGCCATTGTTGGGTACTGATGTTAGAACAGCCATTTGAATTTGCTGCACAGCATTTGGCTCATGTGTTGATCCATTGTCAGCAGTTTTAATGAGGCACCAAGAAGAAGTCCAATTATTCGAAAGCCTAGATACTTTTAAAGATATCTTTTTTTTGTATTGTCCTCCAAGATGCTCTGTTTGACTGAGAATGGCGGGGGGGGGGGGGGGCTGTATATTCTTCCATGAGTGTAATGTGCTGCAACCATGCACAGTTCAGCAGAAAGCAGCAGAGCCTGCAGTCATATCCATTACATAAGAATCCAGAATAGACAATAAAGAGGTTCTGCTCCATTTGTAAGTCTCCCAGTCCGCATCACTCCAGTTCCCTCGGTTCCACCCTGAGCATTCAAAATAGCTGTAATCTGAACTGGCCAATCTTCAGCTGCTCCTGATTAGTGGATCAACCGTCTCCAATCCTCTGCATCTTCCTCTCTCACACCAACTGCCTGCATGTCCTTCCTCACCACATCCATAAACCTCCTAGGCTTTCCTCTTCTCCTCTTCCCTGCAGCTCCATCCTCAGCATCCTCCTCCCAACACATTGAGTCTCTCCTCCGCCATGTGTGTGGTCGCAGAGGGTCTAGGGGTTCCCTACCCATTCCCTAGACATGTACCATATATTGGGTGTAAATAGGTCAAATTGAAGAATTTGTTTAAGTTTAGACTATGTGGTTTCCCATCGGCAAAAATTGTTGCCGAGTATAAAACCTATAATTTCACTATCATTACCACCAAGAAATGAAAAAATTCAAACACATTGTGTGTTAGTGAAGTCTAAGGAGTAAAAGTCACGCACTTATTTTGCAGGGAAAATTTTGGGATTAAACAAGTTAAAGGGACACCACCATTGAAAATTATCTGTTTACATTAATCCAGACAGAAGAAAAAAAATGCCACAAAACTTGTAAAAAAAAGCTGCCCATGTAGATTCATCGAAATGTGTTTATTGTATGTTTAAATGCATTTACATGAATTTATATCAATATGTGTCAAGTGTAATGCAAAGCTTCGTGATCCGTTACTAATTTGTCCATATTATCCGACATTCCCTGGCAATTTTATCCTCCAGTGCATCTTGACTGTTACTCATTTATTCATTTATTCAACCATCAACGCCCTGAGGAAGGACGTGCAGCTGAAACTGGCTCGTTATTTTACAGCTTCTTACTGTTCCACCTTAAAACCTACCGGACTGAGCGACAGGCGCCGGGCGGCTCAGAACGGGGGCGGCGGCTCGTTTAAGGTGGAGCGGAGAGTTACGCCCACAGCCTTCTTCCTGAGAGGGAAACTGGCTAGCCGGGCAGCCTCTGTTATTTTCCATTTCAAATATCTCCACTTATGTTTCAGGGCTTTTGAAAGGTACTTTTTTGTTTACTTTCTGACGCGCTAAGCAATGTTTGAATGTGTGAACATGAAAACGTGAAAAAACTCGCCAGGTTAGTCTGTTTACTTTTAGCACGAGCAGGCCCTTGCCGCGACCCCGGGTTTTCCTGATCAGATGTCCCCGCAAAAACGCATCGTGCTGCGGCCGCAGGGCTGCTCACCCACCAGGTGGTAAGGCAGAGCAGATAGTGTCTTAAGACGCAAAACAAGCTAAATCAGAAATTCCTTGAATGTTATATGTCTATTTCTTTTTTTTTACTCTACTTTTTTTTCTCTACTCAGTTGCCGTTTCCCAAATTCTGTAGCTTTGTACCTGTTTGTAAGTTACAGTTTTCGTTGCAAACGTGTTTCCCAAATGAATACATAAATATATAATATATTGTAACAGTGGTCAAATGAACCCTACAGCAAATTGTTATGAAGTTAAAAGTGCCCCCCGCACCTACAATTTGCTTTTTTACCCCGGAATATCTAGAAAATGTTTGTGACTTTATGTACTAAACACAGTTTATAATGAATGTTTACATAATTTTTTCCCAAACTTTCATCCCTGTCTCCAACTATACCATCTGTTTTTGAAATTGTCTTTGAGAATGATATATGTAAATTACCTTTGTTCTAATTGGCTGCTCTCGTTCAACAAGTAATCCAGTTTAAAACACTTTCTTATAATTTAATTTTGAACAGAATATATATATATATATGTTTGTGTGTGTGTGTGTGTGTATGTGGAGATTTAATGTAATATATGTTTCTGATGTCACTCACACACACTTGTTATGTAAGACTTTTTTAACTCATTAAAATTGCTGCAGCAGCTGTTTATTCCAAATAGTGTTAGAGCATTTTTATTGGGTCATTTGTCCTGAAATTTTTATGAAAGGTGTTCAGGCACTGCTGTATAAACAAACTTTTCTTAATGGGCGATCAGAACAGATTTCAAGAACATTAATGTAGGGCGAATGTAATGTTATCGATAAAATGGTTCTTTTAAATAATGGACTTATTGGCTAATGGAAAATCATCTGAGAGTAAGTTTCCTCCTACCATTGCAGGTTTTGAGAATGAGCAAGGGCCGTGGCACAAGAAAGAAATTGCCCCCAGACAAGGCAGAGACAATGGAGTCTTTTGATGGTGTGATTGTGGAAGAGGTGAAGCAGCTCTTCAGCAAAGTGAGAGGGTACAGCCCTCCCACTGGAGCAGAATGGGTTCTACCCGACCCAAATGTGATACTTCGTGACCCACCTTCAAGTCACCCACGTCTACAGGTTCTCAAGCAATCCCTAAACGAAGTGAAAAATCAACTCAGCGACAAAGATTTGACTGTGTGGCACCAGCACACCTGCTCCACCAACCGGGCAGGCACTGTGACGTCCCACCTCCGAGCCACTGTCAATGCAGAGCTTTGCACTCAGGCTTGGGCCAAGTTCTATGAAATTCTTGGCTCTTTTGAGCTCCTGCCAAACACGGCACTACAGATCGGGGAGTTGAACTCTGTCCATTTGTGCGAGGCTCCTGGAGCTTTTGTCTCAGCTCTGAATCACTTTCTCAAGACCAGTGGGCTCCACTGCGACTGGAACTGGGTTGCTAACACGCTAAATCCGTATCACGAAGCCAATGAGCGGAGCTGCGCCATCGCAGATGATCGACTTATCGCACACACACTGCCCTGGTGGTTTTTTGGTTCTGATGACACAGGCGACATCATGCTGCAGAAGCATCTGCTGGAGCTTCAAGCATTTGTAAGCAACATGCGCAATGTGGACCTGGTCACTGCAGACGGCAGCTTTGATTGTCAGGGAGATCCAGGTGAGCAGGAGAGTCTGGTGGCCCCATTGCAGTACTGTGAAACTGTTTGTGCTCTGCTGCTTTTAGGACCTGGAGGCTCCTTCATTCTGAAGATGTTTACACTGTTTGAGCACTCGTCCGTTTGTCTGCTCTACCTCCTGGTATGTTGCTTTTGCTCAGTGCATATTTTCAAACCCGCCACCAGCAAGTCAGGGAATTCTGAGGTCTACATTGTGTGTTTGGGCTACAAGGCCAAAGATCCCGTTCGCCCACTGCTGTCGAAGTTGATCCGCAACTATGGACCAGACATGGCATCCAGGGCAGCTCTGTTTCCCAGCAGCTGCATCCCAGACTCTTTCCTCAGGCAACACGAGGAGAACTGCACGTTTTTCCATGCTCTGCAGGTCAACACCATCCAGGAGAACCTGGAGCTCTTCACTAACATGAGCCCTGAGCGGCGCCAATGGCTGGACCAGCTCAGGGAATGTACTGCACTTTTTTACATCCAGCGATTTCAGGTACAGTCACGATAGACACATGACAATACGCAACACATTACAACACCAGTTGACAAATACTGCCAATACATCAGTACATCTGTGCCATTGAGAATGTTTTGAGGTGGACTGCCTAATAAGCGTCTAGCTCAAGCTAATTTTGAGTTTTCATTGTAGATATAATTTGCAAAATAGACAAAATATCAGCATTGCCATTTTACTGCAACATATTGCAATTGTGATGTCTTTCAATATGTTAATGGACCTATTTGATTAATTCTCTGGAATTAAAGTTTTACTCCATATATGGAAAAATAAACTACAAAAACAGCCTGATTTCAAATCAGTTTTTGTGATGCCACAAACCCATATTTAAATTTAGCTCATTATTCTGGCTACAGTTTAGCCCTGCCCATTCATGCACCATTTTGCCAACAGATTTAATTGTTAAAGATGAACATAATTTGACTTTTATTAGATTACACGAAGAACCCGATTTATCAGAACACCCATTTTCCAGCAAATAGATATGAGGGGAAACATGATTTGACTGATTTTCTACATGTAAATTTCAAGCCACATATCACCTACCACAAATCTTTCTGGTATCGATCTGGGTTTAGTTTCATTCGGTTATGAACTGCTGAGTGATGCACTGTAGCCTTTAGACAGATTGACTTTGATTGTTTTCCCTTCATGTTCCTACTTTATTTTACAAATATTGTGTTCAGTTTTTCATTGTCTTTTCAAAATGCAGAGGTGCATTCTGTCTCCAACTTTTTGCTTTTTAATATCTACTATTATGTTTTTTCGCTATGTTAGGTGCAGTTCCTTTCACGGAAGCGCTGGGTGTGCCGAGGCGGATCGATGAGTTTTGGAAAGCCATGTCAAAGGAAGCAGTTGGGCTCTTTCAATCAGCGCAAGGAGATGCAGTTCCTGCAGTGGAGGCAGCGCCTTGCTCAGGGAGCTTACCGGCTCTGGGTAGAGGAACACTGCCGGGGCATTGAAGGTCATGAGTTTGTTTTAAACGGCCCTTTAACTGAGTGTGATTTAGATTCCTGGTTCACTCGTGTTGGAGCTGCTCTCCCAAAAGTGTGCAGTTCCACTTTCTGTGAGCAGGACTTGTTGGATCTTCTGAACGAAGCTCTAGAAGAATGTTCACTTTTTCCAGAAGGGCCACCGCTAAGCATTAACACATGCAGCTTGTGCAGGTTTCAGTCTCCTGCTTCCATATTAACTGAAGTCTGCAACTTTCCAAGTGTTTCTTCATGTTTGGTGGTGGGAAACCTTTCCTGGCAGAAGTTACCTCTCTCAGGAAACGTTCTACAGCCGCAGTTTAGTCCAGGGCCTTCTTATTCTGAGGTATTCTCTTCCACATTATATGATGGACAGCCAGATCATCAGCAGAAGCTCCTGAGCAGTGTTGTGTCAGCTTTGCGTGGTCTTAGTGAAGGATCAGCGTTGGTGGTTCCATTGTGCTCAGCTTTGACTCGTTTCACGGCATGTCTGGTCCTCACCCTCCACTTGTGCTTCCGCTCCATTAGCTTCCGCTGCCCGTCTGCTGGACCTCCCGCGGTGCTCCTGTGTGTGGGTTTCTCCATGTTCCCCAGGGCTATCCGCTTCCTCCAGGAGGTTCTGGATGAAATGGACAGGTTTGAGCCAAGCAAGCAGCTTATGCATTTTGCACCAGTGGAGGAACTAACTAGAGGAGCCTTGCCACAATTTCTGTCCAGCCTCAATAACACTATCATGAGGCAGCAGCTCCATATACTAATGCAGACTGGAATGGGCAGGTAGCATCATCACTGGTGCTCAGTACCAGTCTGTGGAAGAGCTGCACAATATATTGTTTGTTAATTTTCATGGAAACCGTAGCCTTTGTAGTACTGATATCTGACATGTCAGTCAGTTTTATTGATTTTCTGTGGGCAGCCTAAACTAGGACTGCATGTTGTGGGAGTTCTGGAGTTTGCATGGCAACATATTCCGATTATCATATAGAACTTTTAAGTGTTTTTTATTAATTTTATTAAGCTAATCAATGATTTGCCTGGTTTATTTTTGACAAACTGTTTGCACTCTAATTCATTAGCAGCAGTGAATGGGGATGCTCACAACACATTCAAGGCTTAATTATAGTCTTGAGCGTTTGTTTTAGCTATCTGTGATATCAGTATTGCAAGGAACAATATAGTGTATCTATTCATTCATCATATTTAACACATCATTAATAATTCTGGTTATTTTTGACTAAAACAATTTACATTTAACTAGACGTCACAATTCATCACTGATTAGTGTTGTTCATAACACACGAGTTCCATGTTTAATTATAGCTTATTTTAGATTTCTGTGATATCAGTGCTGCAAAGGACAAATTCGCAATAAGAAGCAATGATCGATATATTGTGCAGCTGCAGTCTTGACCAATCTCAGTCCATCCAGGTGAGTTTCTGTGGGTGACATTCAAGGCAGTGAACTTTAAATAACACATGACCAGTCTTTTTTTTGCAGTAACAGTGTAATTGCAATATATGTTTTTCAGTATCATGTACCTCTTTCTGAAGCTTCTTTTCTCTTCCACACTGACCCTGAATCATGAAGGCCCTGAAAAGTACCTGAGAAGTTGAATGGGGTGTGACGTGGGACTGAGAATGTTTTGAACTATCAATAGTGTTGGGTGATATGATGACACAGACAACGGTTTTCTTTTACTTATGGGTTTTTGTTGTACTTTAAATGACATGTCTTTTTGTTATATTAACATAGATCAAGGGTGCAAATTTTATATTATTTTATTGTGTTTATATGTATATTGTCTGTTTTGCAGCACTTGAAATAATGCTGTTTGCATTATTTCTGTATTTCTGTTCAGCTGCCTCAGATATTAAAGTTATTTTCTTTACTGGAAAAATGTGCCGCTGTTTCATATGTACATATAAAACATTGCTAGTGGGAGACCTTGGGAGACACTGTCCTGAGCCACCCCTCATTTCTTTATATTTTGTTTCCAAAGACACAGACTTTGTTGCATTTTAATGTAGTCTTGAGGAACAGTCCCCCAGGCCCATTTTCAGTCCAGTCCCTGAACCTGACCAGTTTCAGATGAATGTGTTTTTTTTTGTGAACTGCATTAGTCATTCAAGCAGAACAAAGGCATCTGACTTAAAGACTGCACCAGTGAAGAAACCGGTGCAGATGATTTCAGGTGATGAAGCGGTGATCACTGGTGGTGCTGAATGCTGAGTGCTTGGAACTCCTTTATCTAGGCTCCTTGTATCTTTAAGTACTTTGCAGCCTGTCACAGTAAAACATTTGTTCCCATTTTTTCATTTAATCTTTCATTTAATGCCACAAAGCAGACAGTTCAACAGACATAAACTGTTTTTGCAGCAAAAAGATTCAAAACAAAATAAGAAGAAATGATAATGGTTTAAGACATTTGCACCATACTATATTATTAGACACTTGTTTAGAGTTGCAGTCGGGCTACTTTATCCATTTATTATCTGCATTGCTTATCCTAACCAGGGTGGCAGTGCAGGGAGTTCCAGAGCCCATCCCAGCAGAAACACCCTGAACAGGTCACCAGTCCCATCACAGACAAACATGCACCTAGGGGTGTGTTAAATGGCTTTGTTATACTTGAATGGTTCATTTGTAGGTCACTGTGTGGCTTAAAAATAACGTTACTCTGAAATTGGTTAGGGACTGGACTGAAAATGAAAGTCTTTGAAAGTCCTTCAGGAAGCCTGGAGACCTGTTCCTCAAGACTGTCTTAAAACTAAGGAAGTCTGGATCTTTGGAACCAAAATGTGAAATGAGAATGGGTCTCAAGACCATACATCAAATATGATATTCTTCTCACTCATGGCTTTTAGTAGGTTATGCAAACATAGTCATCAATGTTTCTTCAGTATAAAGTATAAAGTTGTATCTCGAATCAAATGGATTCAAACCAGTAAACCCCTAATTGTAGATACATTTATTATAATTAGATTCAGTTTAATTGCTGTTCATTTTTTATGTTTGTAAATGGTAATTACTCACTTAAGTGAGTCTGTTACTGTTGTCTCCGCTCTGCTTATTCTCCACTTAATTAAGTCTTGTTTGTTTTTTTATATACCCCAGTATCATACACAAAAGTTGTTCAATGTGATTTACAGGAAAGAACAAAAATATAATAATCAAGAAGCACATATAAATCAAAAAGAGAAGATTAAAAGTGTGATGGAAGTGCAGATCTTGTAAATGGACCATTTAAGTGTGATTATTGAATTATTACAGAAGTGTGTTCCAGAGAGGGCTTTGAGAAGAGCAGAGGACAGGAAATAAGCGTTATGGACATCGGGAGAGCGAAGAGGCAAGGGAGCGCTGAAGAAATAATGCATTAACTCACATCAGCTGTGAACAGCGGCTCTTGAAGATGCTTCGCTTGACGCTCACATACGAGCATATATGGCACTCATGCACGCACACACACACACATCGCTGCACAAGGGTGGCCACATACACACATAAACGCTGACCCTCAAGAACATGCATGTTTAATGCCTTGGTTCTTTGGTTCTGCTCAGCCTAACCAAGCCTGCGTGGTCATTTCTGTATAGAATATAGTGGTTTCTATAAACAAATCCAGCTGATATTATGGGTTTGTTTTCTTTTATTTGAAGTGATAAGTTGGTCCATGTTTTAAGTATGTGGTAGCAGTAGGATGGTTTCTGTAGAATGAAGTGTTCACATGATTCTGAATTACTTGGTTTACACCTTAATAATGTAATTATTTTGAAAAGTAAAAACATTAGTGGTGTTCCCATTTAAATAACTACATTCTAGTGTGTGATTTAGGCTGCATTATACATTTTTGCCATTCATAACCCAATGCATTTGTGGATGGGTTTATACAGTGCTGTGCAAAAGTCTTGAGCCCTTTTCTTCACATTTTGCTTCCAGAGATCCAGACTTTCTTGTTTCTTTCTTCTTTCTTGTATTTTTAATGTGGTCTCGATGTACAGTTCTCCAGGCTTCCTGAAGGACTTTCAATACTAATTTTCAGTAAAACATTTGTTTCCATTTCTTTCATTTTATCGGTTCATTATGCCAAAAATAAGACAGTATAGTATTTTTGCACCAACAGTGTTTCAAAGCAAAATATAAAGGAAAGTGACCAGTGAGGGGAAGCAGGAGGTGGGTTTTTCTAATAAAGCGGCCAGTGAATGGAACCTCCATTAGGTCTCCATTTATGATACAACCTGAAGGAGAAATTAAACTCTACACTTATTAAACTTTTGAACCTCTTTTGAAAGAAAGACTTTGTTAAAAATGACTAATTGTGATTTAAACAGTGTCTTTTTTTAATGTCTTCTTAATCAGCCTCCTAAAGCTTCAGGACTTTCTTGGCATAGCTCATGATAGAACGTCCTTTTCTCTGCAGAAGTTTCCTTCACACCATTTAAACACCAAAGCAGCTGGTGAGCTGAAGACAGAGAAACATCCTGGGCTGATTTACGGCCTGCACTCTCTGCGCACCCTCGTATTTCATTCACACTTTTCAGCTCGGTGCACTTTTAAAGCAGTTGCACAGCCGTGTTTCTGACACATGTTTTGGAAATGGGTGAATAAAGATGTTTTTACTGCTTAGACTGGCTGCTGTTCTTCTGATAGAAAGACGTTTGATGGCCTTCACTTTAGATTATGTTCAGCCAAAAGTTTGGGGATGCCTTTAAGTTTATTGAAACTTTTTAGGCTGTAAAGAAAAAAAAGGTTTTGGCAGTGTAAAGTAGCTATTTGTAAATTATTTAATACTGTTTTTAATTTTAATACTGAGCACCATATTTATCAAAGTGCTGTAAAGAGCAGGATCACAAAATATTGCACGATTGTTGCATTGACTTTATTCATTAGGTGGCGCTACTCCACAGATGAGCTTGGGTCATTTGTCCCCTAGGGGCCAACTTGCTGTACAAATTTCACTCTTTTTGAAGAAATTTCTACTGGTCAACACGTATCTTGTGCATCCACTCACTGGCCTTTTTAGTGGACACACCTACCCAGTGCTTAAACTCACTGGCCCCTTTATTAGAAACACCTAATATATGGGCACACCATATTGATGTATATTTACATACTGTCACATTTTTGGTGCAAAAACCAACAAGTTGTTAACAAAGTGCATCAGCAGCGGAGATGTTTCTGATAAAATGGCCCCTGAATTTATATTGTGTGTACTGATGAACTGTACACAGCTGAATGCTTGGATTGTACTGTACTTGTAAGTCACTTTAGATAAAAGCCTCTGCCAAATGAAAACAGAGGGATGTGTATGTGTGTGTGTGTGTAACTGTATATTTGAGCAGCAGAAGGAGGCAGCTGATTGGCTGCTGGGGTAGGTTGTCATAACAAAGATATCTGCCATCTGCGGCCCATCATTTTTGATGGGGGAAAATTGGCCTTCTCTTATGAGAGCGTGCTACACTTTACACACACACAACCACACAGCCTGTTCTGTGTGTATGTGACTGTGTTTGGAGACACACTGGGGAAAATCAAAATCATTTTTCATAGAATATACCCCATCTGAGCCCATAAACAGTAACTTTTGGATCCCTGTGATGCAGGCACACAACACACACACTGTGCATTTTGTGTGTTACCACACACACAGAAGCTAATCATTCATGCACACAAATTAGGCTGCATGCATGATCAAAACAGATGTAGGCCAAACAGCGCCGAGCTTACCTTTATTCAGGGCCGGCGTCTAACTGAAAATGGGGGGGCACTATCAATCGTGAGCTATATTCATATGAGCGACACTAGAGGGAGTGGGGGGAGGGGGGCTATGGCGACTCGCTAGGGCACGCAATTCCTCCCAATGTCACCACCCTTTACGCTGGCACTGCCTTTATTTAAGACCTCAGGTTGAGTTTTATGATCACACCTACATGCTGCCTTTTTGTGCGTACATTCACTGACTACTTTATTGGAAACACCTGCTTTATGCTTAAACATATGTTGCCATTTAAATGGAAACATAAAAACAGGTACACATGTTTGATTGAGATAATTAAGCTAAATTAGTTGGCATGGGAATGAGTTAAGGAGTTTTGTTAATTGTTTATAACTAAAGCCAGATTAGTAGGTTTTTAGTATTGTTTATGTGGAAAAAAGTCAGAACAGGGTGTTTGTGTGATGAAGTGTGTTTTTGGGGGTGTTTTGGGAGTATTTGGGGGCATTTCAGTGTTGTTGGGAGAAGTAATTCTGGAGTCTTTTTGTGTTATTTGGGATGTTTGGAGCAGCAAGTGGTATTTTGGAGTATTTATGGGGTATTTGGGGTGTATATCGGAGTTCATTAAGAGTATTTGGAGGGGTTTGGAGTATTTAGTGGGTAATTGTGGGATTTTATGGGTATTTGGAAATATGTTATTGGTAATTAGTATTTTATACGGTTTTCAAAGATATTTGTGAGCATGTAGGTGTATTTGTGGATATTTATATGTATTTATGGGTTATTTAAAGGTGTTTATACATTTTTATTCATGGGAAGATTTTAGTACCAATTAGGGGCATTTACTGGTGTTTAGGCATTTTGGGGGAGTGTTTACTAGTGTTAAAGCACATTTGTTTAGGCATGATGAATTCAATGACTATTTCTTCATTCCTGTCCTTATCATCTCTCACTATCTTTCTGCCCGCCGCCCCCCCTTCCCTGCTCTGTCCCTTTCTAATCTTTGCCGTTTGTGCTCTCACTGAAACTCAGTGAAGAGTGTTTGCCCCCTGCAGGCCAGTGAGGGAACTGCAGGCGCTCTGAAGGGGGGAGTGGTTGGTGGGTTGGTGGGGCAGGAGGGAGATGGTGGAGTGGGGGGTAAATAAGACTGCGCTGACAGTGAGAGTGTTTTCAGTGTGTTTGAAGAGCTGAGGAGCATTACAGTGTGAGGGAAGAGCAGAGAGAGAGAGAGAGAGAGAGAGAGAGATGGCTCAGCCCGTACCGCACCTGCACCTGGCAGAACTCACCGCCTCACAGTTCATGGATGTGTGGAGACACTTCGACAGCGACGGTGAGTTACACTCTGAGCCAGCATCAGCAGCTGCATTAAGCATCTAACATCTATCATACAGCTTCCAAAATCTAGCATCTAACATCCAGCATCCAGCTTCCAAAATCTAACATCAAACTTCTAATTTTCCAAAATCTATAATTCAACATCCAACATTCCAACATCCAACACTGAAAAACAAACTTTCAGCACCCAACACCGAAAATCCAGCATCCAACATTCAATATCCAACATCTGACACTGAAAAAACTAAATCAACTGAAAAAAACAGCATCATCTGAAATGTAACATCCAGCATCCAGCACACACAGACACACACACAAACACACACACATACACACACACACACACACACACACACACTGAAAAGCTGCTACACTGACTGGACTTCGTTAAAATGTGTTTATTAATTTATACATTAACTACACAGTTACTGCCTGCTGTAATTCCACTGAAACATGGCTTATGTGAAAATTTTCATTCCTGTGAGATGATGAACAGTGTGTTTAGAGTTGGGTCTGATCTGTTCTGCTCTGGAGGAGAAACAGCAGCTCAGATCTGAAGACCTGATGTAGGATGAAATTATTATTCCTGTTTCATCTGACATTAGATTGGCTTACATTATTCATTATTTTCTGTCATTTATATATGCAATATTAAGAACCATATGCATGGTTTATAACATTACACATAGATACTAACATATATTTATAATAATTTCATCTGCTGTTAACATCAGTTCTTCAGATCTGAGCTGCTGTTTCTTCTCCAGAGCAGAACGGACCGTATATATGTGATGATGATGATGATGATGATGATGATGA
>JBBPDE010000038.1:2149194-2165418 GCA_037974605.1 Nannopetersius ansorgii | reverse complement strand
CCAATCAAGAACTGTTTCAATATTTTCAGTGTGAAGTCAGACAGGCCACACTGTGGCACAGATATAATGATCAGTGTTAGTCAGATACCACTGTTTCTTCAAACATTTACAATATGATTATTATATGCTAATTTTACCAATTATCATGCAATATATAACTATCTCTATTTCGTTTGGCTACCCTGTGATGCAGTACTTCAAAATAGGAAGAGCTAAACCGCTGTAACAGCAGAGCGTTGCTTTTAAGACATCACAGAAACTGTAATTTGAAAACTTAGTTTCCATATATGGACTATATGGATTGGATATAAACACGGAAAGGCATCACAAGCACAACATTGCAGTAAAATTGCAATAGTGATATTTTTTCCATATAACGCAGCTGTAGCCCAAACGTGGTTTACAATCAAGACATTTTAACTTCTTTAGTTTTAGCTATGAGTAAGGATGTGTATGGAGAACTGGTACTAAGCTGGTCTCAGTTCCTGGCGTCACCAACACATTTGTTGATCAGAACGTCTATAGCGACGACTTCTGTATACACAAATCACAATTACATAACTGCTGAAATTTTTCTTTATTTTCTGCAACAAATTATTGAGAGTGGGATCAATAAGAGTATCAATATGTATCGGTATCGACTACAGCTGCGTTAAAGAGAGGTTAAAGATCCCATATTATTTAAAACTATATTTTAGTCACTTTTTAATATAATACACTTACTCTGGTACAACAGCTATCATTTTTTCCCAAACCATAAGCTGCCAAAACAGGCCATTTTTGAATGTCTTAATTAGTTTTTGGAAATAAGTAAAATCTGATTTCAACAAATATAAATGATGTGAAATAGTCTAAACGCTGCTCTTTTGCTCAGTGCACTATCACTCAACCGCTTTCCAGACCTCCTCCCTCTGTGGGTTTTCCCTACTCACCTGTGGGCGGAGACTATCCTGAAAGTTCTCTTGGCTTCAAAGGTCCTGTGTTTTTTCTGTTTGTTTCTAAGAACCTAAAATTTGGGCATGTTTGTTCTTTAGGGACATTTGCATGTGATGCTATTTTTTAAAAGCTCAGTAGCAGTTATTGTTATTCCAATGTTGTTGTTTTTTTTATAACAGTAACTTTGGTTCTACGTGACATTGGAAAATCACACGAAGCTCAGCATGACGTCTGACACCTTGAGCCTTAACACAAACTGGGGAATTTACATTTAAGGAGCTGCTTTGCCATATGAACACAATTCATCATTTGTTGCACGCTTGGCATGGATCTGTGCTACGCATGTTCTAACGGCTATAAACCCTTCAAATCAGAAGCACTGATTTGACAATTTCCTCTCCATTGACCACTTCATGTTTATCTTGGAAAATAAATACACAAATGTATTAATAAATCACAAATATTATTCTTAATAACCACACATCTTCCCACCTGGTGGTGGATAACACTGCAGCAGGCGGAGCAGCTTCACCGACAGCCATGGAGCAGCAACAAAGTAATACGTGTAGTCCTGCAGGTCAGTAGACGCCGAGGTGACAATCTTAGGAAAACCAAGATAAACTTTGATGTAAAATGCAGTAGAATAAGTTTCTCATGGATCACACCCTCTAAAACCCATCCTTATTGGGTGTTCTGATGAATCAAGGTCTTTATGCAAACAAAAGTCTAATTTTAACCAAAATAAGGAGATACATTTAAATGTGTTGTTGACACCACAAAACTACTATTTGGAAACGTTTAGCTTATTTTCCATACATCGATTGTATGGATGGGGGAAGTAAACACACAATTTGAAACAATATTTACAGACCTGAAGAAAAGAGATGATATGGACCCATTTATGTCTTAAAAAGCATCTCTATTGTAATATATAGCAATGATATTTTGTCCATATTGTGCAGCTCTGATTAACGTCACTATTTCCACAGGAGTTCGAGTGGTGGGGACTACACCTAGTTTATGGAGGGTTGGGGTGGTGGGCATGTAAAAAAAAAAGCTAAATTATGTGAGGACACAAAATTGGCACATTACTAACCAATTTTGGTGCACCCCACCCCCCTTCTCAGAGTGCAGGAACACACAGAGGATATTTGTTTATCTTCTGGCTCGCCCGTCTTCTTTCTTCCAGCGTGTGTCAATATAGCCAGTCAACTGGCAGCTCATTAGCCTTACTTCTTTGTAGCCAGATTGATTTGCTCAGTAATGAGGACAAAATAAACACTATAAATTAGTCTTTGGTGCAAAATGTGCGTTTTTGTTTTCAGATCCAAAAAACCAAAATGCCTTTGTTTAAACATGCTCCAAATCAGGATAGCATTGCAAAAATAAACCCCAGACTGCACCTAGACAAATGAAATAATTACATAATTATGAAACTCTACAATCGATTTTTACTGCAGTTCACTGTGTATTTCCTTACATTGTCGACAAAAGACAAAAACACCACGAAAGGGCTACGAAACCTTTTATCAAATTTGAATCATATAACATCTTTTGCTCCCAATCATCCTGCTATGGGTTGAAAACTGAGGGTCTGGATTTTCCGGGGAAATCACTGAGATGTTTTTTAAAGAGAAGAAAGCCTGCGGGTAGAGGGTATTGATCTCACCCTGCTGAGTCGAGCCACTGCCAGAGAAACTGAAGTCTTGAAGTCGTCTGGGTTCTTTTGAGCGAGAGTAATGATGAGACTGGTTGCTGCAGTCACCACACCCTGAGAGGAACACACTGATACCATTAGTACTCTCTACACAAACTATATTGCATTGTGAGTCATAAGTCATAAATCAAAAATACAATTATGCTGGAATTTCCATGCTATATGCTGTATTTGACTTATAAATAAATATAGATTAGTATTATTGTAGTGGTTCATCTACACCCATCTACTGGAAAACCCCCAACTACAAAGCAATTTAGTACTTAGTTACATAACTTTTTTCATTAGCAATAAAAAATTCATTACTTATGGTTGTAACAGTTTACCACAGTGAAGAATAAGAAGTCCAAATGTCCACCAATATTTTAACACAGCATCATGTCAGCATAAATCATAAAACACTCCCCTCAGAGGTGTTCAATAATCTTCAACAGACTTGCTTATGTGTTTTCTGCTATTGTACGTCTCACTGCTGTCTATAAACATGGACTGAAGTACAGACTGAAATCAGGCTTCAAGATGCTTGTTTATAGTTACATTTCTGTTGTACAGGTCTTTCAACCACACGTGGAGGTCTGTTAGGAATTACAGGGCTCAAGGAGAATGTGAGATGATTTAGAGGTGTATTTAACATGCATGTTAACCTAGCAGATAAAAAAGTTTCCATTATTTGTTAACTGCTTTGGCCCTACAGAAAGCTGGAGTGCTATAGCAAGAGAAGCAAAGTTAATACACTAAACATGACTGCTCAACCATAAATGTTTGGCTGGGTTGGGGGGTGGTTGTTCCCACCGGGGTCTACGTCTCAATGTGGTTCGGGAGTGAGGTGGGGGTTTCTGTGCATGCCGAGGTCTATGGGGTTTTTCTGCGCAGTCACAAATTAGGTACGCATTTGCTCTGTGAAGACTGAAAACTATTGCGCATTTTGCGTACCACTTATGCCAACCCCTGCACATGTACATATGTAAGTGTCATAGTTGAGGTAGATCGGAGTGATACCAAGTGCTGGTCGTTGAGAAGGTGTACAACGCGTGAGGTCCACTCTCCCATGGGGATAAGGTCAGGAGAGGTCCGGTTGAGTCTTAATAAACATAGTGCAGCACTCTGCTTCACACTGTCCATCGTGTCGCTGCAAAACAAACACACACACAGACAGGTGAGTGAGTGTTTTTCTCCTGCTTTCTCCTGTAATGACTGAACAGTAATGCCACTGGGTCGATCCTGCTGCTTGTTTTTGTTTAACGAGTTATTGGCGTTTGGTGTAACAGACCCAGAGTCATTATTCGTAACAAGAGACAAATTCAGTGATTTTGAACATGGTTGAATTTTATTCTCTGCATTAAAAAATAAATAAATAACACCCTCACACATATATACACATACACCCACACACAAATTTATACATATGCACACAAATGTGTATACACTTATAACCTGTGATCACAGTCTGGTTCATATATAAAAACTATGATTAAAGCCTCATTAAAGGCCCTGTGCCTTACATTTTTTGTATTTGATTTCCTGAGGTCCATTTATAATAATATTTGATGTCAATTCATTTTAATTCAATTTATGACCATTTCCCAACCTTACTTTATCCCGTAGAACTGTTTTGTATCCTGTGCCTTTAACACTGAAACGTGCAAATGGGGTCTGTCAGGACTGACAGTGCTGTTTTCATTCAGAAAACACTCTATATAACATAGGCGTGACTGGGTAGGGCTAAAATGCCTTGGCTGAAAAGGCAAATACTCTATATGCAAATGCACAAGGTATTTTTGACATAAGAAATTAGTTATATGAATAAAATAAAGGTGACTGTGGACTGGCACGTTTTTAGCAATAAATCTGTACGTTATTAAATGTTTATGAGAGTGTCGCGAAGCTGATCCATAATGTCATATAAATCTCCTTTAAAATAAGGATGATATAATAATCTTGTCAATAGTTGACAATCACACGTTTTTCAACCTCCACCCTGCCCTCATTACCCTGCCACCAGGATTCGTGGTACTTCTGCTGCGAAAGCCTCCGCCATCTCTCTGCTGCCTACGTTGGCGATGCAGTGCAGGGCGAGGTTCATGAAGGTGGGGTTTCTGCTGGACAGGTCATTTTTAATGGCATTATTGATCAGTCTGATCAGATCACTGTTGCTGTTCACCAGCACTGAGATGAAGAGATAGCCCTGGAAAAAAAATAACGAGCACTTTAAAAAAAAATAACGTAGACACAAAACCACATGGAAAATACATGTCAGGAAAGAGGCACCATGAACACCATAACAAAAACCCAGGAAAGAGGCCTGTCACGATTACTTGATTATACCCGATTAATCAATTTTTTTTATCACTCTTTACAAATTACCCTCTGTATTCATTTTTCAATGCGGTTCAATGCACATGCAAAACCAAAGATGAAAAATCGACTTCATCTCTGGATTAGTGCAATGCTCTTTTCTGTAGCTTACCATTAAGTCACTGCAATTTATTCAAATTGCTGCTGTCAGAGTGCTCACTAAAACTAAGAAAAGGGAAAATGTTACTCCAGTTCTCCGTTTCCAGCTTATCACAGATCATCATAAATGTGCACAACAACAAACTTTAAATTCTCCTGCTTACTCTTACAGACCCTCACTATATTTTTGCTTATATTTCTTTATTAAAGTCCACTTGCTTTTCTTTTTTTTTCAATACAGAATAGTAAAAGCTTAAAAAGCTTGAGCATCGTTGGCCAAGGGTCGGGTAAACATAAATTGACAGATTATTCAAATAATAATAAAATACACACTGAAAGCCCTAAACCCTAAAGGTAGCTTCATTCAATGTCAATCCTTCAGTTATGTCTGCGAAAACAGACACACACAAGCACAGGCATGCAGGCAAAGTCCACAGCACTTACTATCTGTTTCTCTGTGTATTTGTTGGAGCTAAGGAGGTTGACTGCCTCCATGTGGCCGAAATCGATGTCATGGCCCAGAAGGAAAATGAAGAGCAGCTTACAGACGTACTTCTTTTTACTGTAGCCATCCAGAGCTTTGTCTCCTGAAACACAGCAGAGAAGGGAACACGTCATTTTAACACAGTATGAATAAACCAGTGTATATAAAACACATTGTATAGAATCACATCAACGAATTAGACAAGTTTCGTTCAATTTACTCTTTTGGCTGAAATAGCATATTTTGTGTTAACTCCCATGATCATATATTTTCTTCACTGTATTATTGAGACACTGCTGTTTGAGCGTTTTTACAGTATATTTATTTATACTTCTCCACTATATATAATATTTTGATTGTGCAAACCAGTAAAATTAGAACAGGACAGCATACAGGTAAATGGTTAGGGTTGCACCACATGACCCTTGAGAAACATTTTACCAGTGTTTTAAGAAGCATTTGGTCCTAAAATTAAACCCATTTATGGTACAGGGACCCATGCAGGGCATCAAGGGGCAAAATAGTCCCCAGAGAAATTGATTCAGTTTAGATTCACAACTTTCCTATCATCATTTATATAAACATGTGGACATGTAAAGCTTTACTGGGGATCACTAGTGAATAAAACGGCTGTATGTGTGTTAGAGACGTCTGGTTCCATTCACCACCACTGTAAAGAAATCAGTCTCAAGTGGGCTGTGAAGAGTAAAACACTGAATTATGGGGGAATTTTGAATTTCTAGAAGAGCAGATCTCATTAAAGTTACTTTGCAACATTGACTGCAAAAAGCAAAAATCTGATGAAAAAGTGAAAGGTACTGAAATTAACTGTGAATAACTGTAAAGGTTGGCTGACGAAGATGAGTCAGCAGCAGCAGCGGCAGCAGCAGACAGGAAGCAGATACCAGCATGTTCTTCCCACAGGGAGCACACAGACAGGCCATCTATCAGGGCGTCTGAGTCACGCTGCTCAGAACATTGCTTTACTGCAAAACGCAGCTCAACCAGTAAACATCCTGACTGGAGGAACAGAACACTGGAAAACTGACACTTCTGTTTCTTCAGCCGGAATAATCTGAGGAACTTGGTTTCTCCTTCATAGTGATGGACGAGAAAAGATTCAATTAAATGTATTGTGAAGTTCTGACCAACTGAGGTGCTGGTCACAAAGCATATCTTGTCCCGTTTGATGCATACGATCGCTCCCTTCCCCCCAGTCCGATGAATGTGTTCGTGACCCCACTTAAATGAATATCAGTTTTGCACAGTTAGTTAAAAGCTGCCTCCCTCTTCAGATTCAGCTCATTCTAAAAAAATCATCAAGGGAAATACCAGTTATATTAAAATTTTTTAATAATGTAAATAGCTGGTATACTTATACAGAGTCTTAACATTCACATAAAAAACACCCACCAGAAAAGTGCCTGCAATGGCCTTCAAAGCAAAAACCACCTGCGATGGTCAACAAAACAAAGCCCCCTACCTCAAAGAATCAAAAACGCTCCATTAACGCACTTTAACTGAACCCCACACGCCACTTCAGCCTCAAGACAAAACTCATGAGATACTAGAAACAACATCTTTGGAACAAGGCTTAATTAAATGAGAATCTACCAAAAATGTGAGAATCAGTCCAGACTTTTCGCTGCTATGGCCATTTCATTTCCTGAAACAGGTGATTATAATTCCCTTCTGATCAAATGAGACACACTTTTCGACTTACCTTTAAACTTGGAACGAATGTTCGCCAGTTCTTTGTTTATTCTTTTGATCTCTGCCTCCTTACTTTTACCTGTTAACGCAGAAACAGTGAGTGTCAGATACACCTTAATATATGGTGCAGAAAATGAAGCTGTCATGTGAAAAGATGTGTAAGAAGATTCAACTGTGATTTTGTTCTGAATTCTTTGAGAAATAAGGATATACATTGTCCTGAACTTCCAGTATATATAATGAGGGAGGAGTGTCGCTACAACAAAATGTGTTGATGTGCAGAGTGCCATTCCCGATCCATCACTGACTGTTTGAAAACGCAGCAGCACAATATGAACAAAATATCAGTACTGTTATTTTACGGCTACATATTGTGATTGCAATGGCTTTTTAATATATTAAAGGGCCCAAATCATCACTTTACAGGAATATTTTTCAGGAATACGTTTAAATAAGTTTAAATTCACTCACTGTCTGTACAATCCATAAGCAAAAAATAAAGTTGCAAAAACAGCACATTTTCAAATCAACATTTTTGTGATGTCACACATTTACTTATATCTTCTTCAGCAAATAGTTTAGCCCCGCCCATTCATGCTGAAGTTTGAGGTGCGTTTCAGTCTTGTGCTTTTTCAATGAGCTCCCATAATAAAAGAGCTCATTTACATATATCAGTCTTAAAAGGCACAGTAACAAAAAAGCCTGTTTAATTCTAAAGGTAAACAAAGATGGAAATTTGTCTTGAACTATTAAGAATTATGGAACCCATTTAGGAAAAAAAATTAAAGAAGAAGAACGCTGAATATGAGATTTGAATAAAAACTTCAGTGAACTTTTAATGGCTAAAGATTGGGCAAAATCATTTTACATTTATTGGACTTCATGAAGATCTCCATTCTTCAGAAGACACGGTAACTCACTTGGAGCTGTGATTGATACTATGAGATGCTCAGTTGCATATTGCTGCCTTCTCAGATATCAGTATTACAGAGACCGATATTGTGATAATGATTAACAGATGATGTATTGCGTAGAGCTACCTGAACAAAACTAAAGAAGTTAGGTCACTTTTTTTTACTTTTTAAACATTTTCATTTCACCTAAAATACACCAAGACGTGCCTTTAAACATCAGTCAGTACTCTGAACTGTTTTAAAGGATATAAGGCCGTTAGTCAGAAATGTTCAAGCCGGGTGAAATCAAACAGCTTTCTTTGTGCAATCTGATTAGACAGGTTCTTGTATTTATTAGTATTTTCACTTGAAAACGGCTCCCGTGTTTCAGCTGAGGGGTTATTTACCCACATGCAGGCAGGAGAAAAGCAAAAAGTTGCAAAACTAGAACTAGAAATCCACTCAAAACTCAACTACCTGCTCTACTCAGGTGTACTTCAGGAACCAGAGCCAGGCAAGATCTAGCATGATAAAGATCTACAGTAATCTTGCAGGCATTTCCGCACTCGTATAAAAATCTTATAACACATCTGGACAGTTACTACACAAAAATCCTCACTAATGCTCTCGGGACTGCAATGAAATCTATACACCAATGTTGCAAAATCAGTACCTGACCTCACTAACGCTTTCAGGGCTGCAATCAAATCCTCACAGCAGTACCTGACTTCTCTAACATTTTTATTTTATGCCAAAATGTTCCTTCATTTGACTCATTTAACCTCTTTTATACGTTTACAGAAATTACATTTTATTTAATCCAGCTACACCAGTTTTTCTATTACTAAGTGAAGAAGCAGTTAACTAGTGCCTTTAAAGTTAAACAGTCTAAAACTAGACCCTGCATCACTACACAACCAGTTAAAAGGATGTTAGATATGCACTGTTATAAATTATTTCATCTTAGAAAGAAGCGTGTTTTATTTCACTTTCCGATGTTTTACAAGAATAAACATCTGCAGTTTAGGAAATAAATGGATAAGTGGTGAAAACCTGTGGTGTGTAAAAGCTCTTGCCTGGTGGTGTGCGTGTGTCTTTAATTTCTGTGTTGTGGTGTTTGTGTGCAGACATGCACAGATGTGCCTGATTTGTGATAAACACAGAACTGCAGAAAACACTGAGAGATCCTGAACACTTAAGTCCTCTTATGTCTTGTTGGGGTGCTTTAGTCCAGTTAAGTCACTTTATTGAGGTTCTTTTGCTCCAGATGTGACCGCTTAAGCTGACTGGGGTGATTTAATTCATTAAACATGACCAGTTTAGTCTAAAACCACACCTACAGACCTGCTGCTCCTCTCCCACACCCACTTCAGGCGCTGAACTCGCACTTGAACACTTTAATAAACTACACATCCAATCTGAGCTCTGATGAAGTAAATAAGAAGTCATTCTGATGTAAAAAACTAACTTTTCGAACTTTTGGTGTTTGTGTCGTGAGCCTGTTAGTTTCGCGTTAGCCGTTAGCAGGACTACCCGGCGGCAGGAAGCAGAAACACTCACAGTTTCTAATGTCCGAGATAAAGACGGCCAGCCCGCGCATCCCGTCCCCTTTAGACACCGCCGGCATTTTGGCAGAAATCTTCCAAATTTCAGTCCGAAACCGAAGCGAGGCGGCTAATAGCCTAGCAGGGGCAGAAACGCTCTTCTTCCGCTCCCAACCTCAGCAGGAGAACACATCGCAGCACATCACCGCCCCCTGCAGGACAAATACAGAGACTGCAGGAGAGAGCGAGGGGGAGAGAGGGATTGATAGAACGATGGATGGATCAATGGACAGCTGTGATATACAGCTGCAAAGAAAAAGCTCCGACAGTTGTGTTAATAATACTGCTGCAATTTATTTATAATTGTTTATTTATGGGTGCAGGCGGGTCCAGCACAGTGTGATGGGTTTCTCCACGAACACACTCATTAAATCTAGCCATTAACAGGTGAGCTGAACAAGGTGGGTTTGAGCAGGTAAATCACCAAACTGTGCTTAAGTTTATAAAATGGGGCTGATGTTGAGAGGAACATCAAGCATGATGAGGCAGGCTGATGGACATGTGTCCTTCTTCTTCAGAGGCCACTGTAGGCACTTACACACACTCACAGCTAAAGTTAAAAAAAAAGCTAAAGAACAGCTAAAGGATAAATAAATGACTGAAAAAGACATTCTGGAGCATATTTTAAACGTAGCCCAGAAATTAAAAATGTTCATTAACAAATATAAATTGATTATTTTTCATATTATTATTAATATAATAGTAATAAAGCCCTGGGATGGGCTGGCGACCTTTAGGAGGTCTTTCTCCTCATGTACGTTACCTTCTGTTTACTGTTTTTGCCCACGACAGGCATACTCATGTCCTGTTGTTTGTTTTGATAAGCTTACAGTAAATGCTCACTCAGCGTGGTGCTGCTAACTGCTCCTGTGCAATATAATATTTACGGTGAAATATTATTCATTATGGAAGGTTTACATCCCGTTCTAATTGTACCGTTAAAAGCTGTAATGTCATTTATTGTATCGGTTCTTGCACTTTATTGAATGTTGCTTTATGTTGCACTGTGTACATATTCTTACTGATGACAATAAAGTGACCTTGAATCTTGAATCTATTCTCCAAATCTTCATCTGCTTCACTGGAAGAGGGAATCTACCCTGTTGTCAAATTTGAGCAGTGTAAGGACAGCAGACAGATTTTTTGTGTTTACCCATGTCTGCTATTCCCTGCAGGCATTTGGCTCGGCCTCTGTCCGCGTCCATACCTGAGTCAGCGCCGCTCCCTCAGCCTTCGCCACTCCCGTTTACCAAACAGCACAGCCTTCGGCACAATGGGCATCACTGCTATCAGCTCCTCCTGATAGGTCCCCAGAAGGTGTTGGTCCACAGCAAATAGGTAAAAGTAAAAGTTTAGGACATTACTTTTTACATTTCTGTGTTCTGACCACAAGCTGCGTCTGGCCCATATCTTATTAATTACTTCATTGCACAATTGCACAAAGAATGAATCAGGAACAGGTTGTCATTGCGGTATATTTGCTGCATTCATGATAGTTTGATGTATGATTTACTACATAAAAGAATCTAACTGTTGCGAAAGGGTGGTTTTACATTATACTGTTTTTTCAGCACAGTTGCAATACCTAATGGGACGTCCAAATTAGCCATGAGGGTGTTTTCTGAATCCGGGACTGTCTTTTGACATAGCTGGTGCTATAATTCCCAGTGAAAACCGTCTGACCCGCAGCTAATTTACATACTGAGACATATTCTGTGTCTGACCTTTGCTTCTTTGATTCTAAACTGGAGCTATGAGGATAATGTAACCCACAAAAAAGGGAAGTAGCAATAATATAGCAATAGTAGAGGTGTGCAATAATCTCTAATAGACTCTCTTATGGAATCTCTGACCCTGTACGACTCACTGCTTTCTATAAACATAGACATTTGTATTTTATTATTATTCATTTTAACTGCACTTCAGTCTATTTTTATAGCTGTGATGACTAAAACGCATGTTGTGCATGATGCTAATTGGTGGGGTATAAGCTTTCATTACCTGTTAGCTACATGAACCTCATAACTCCAGCGCCAAAACGAAAGAATGAATAATATTTAATATATAAACAACATATAAAATACAGAGTAGAGATACATTGTTTCTCTTTTTCTCTTATTTTCTGATCATTACACTAAAGCCCCTCATAAAACTCCACAAAAAGAAAATAAATTGCATGTAAAATGAGTTATATTACATTACTAATGCTCCATATTTATATCATGTTTTATAAGTAAGCAGCAGTCGTTAATGATTCCAGTGGAATTTGTTTTATGGTTATAAATAGGTCACAACTAATTATTTTTCCATATGTTCTATGAGGTGTGTCTCCTGATAAACACATGCCATAATTGGTCCACACGCCCAGCATGAGGATGCACAAAGGAGCTGTGTAAATGTACAGCTGTGTAAATGTACAGGGGTCCAGGGGTCATTTGCCTGGTCTGGAATTCAGGTTAAAACCCGCTGGCATGGTTTTGATGTTGAAGAACTACCGCTGTCCAGAAGAGAAGGTTTGAGGTCTTTGGGGAGGTTCAATTAAAAATCCATCAATATTGATTCACTGTTTAACTTATCAGGAGCAATGGCCTGTAGCCAGAACACCACAACAGCTCTTACCTTGCTGGGTCAAAAATGTGGGGCCATTTCTGCAGGCGTTGCCCAGAAAGAAAAAAACAAGAGCTCTGTCTTAAACAAGAGCGCCAACACTTATCATAAAGTATTGTAGTGGTTGGTTAGTGTAGTGGATAATGTTACTGTCTTCCAAGCAGGAAAGTGAGGTTTGATTCCCACTGTGGCAACACACCACATAAATGAATCCTTAGACACACCACACTACACCAATAAGAGTCCTTGGGCAAGACTCCTCTCATACCACCAACTGGACTTTGCACTGGTGGTCTTTATATATCCCACACTTCATTACACTTCACACTGCCACATACATGTCTGTAAATGTCTGGGTGGTGTCAAAGGTGATCAATTTTAATTTTATACACACAAAAAATCTTAGTCACAAAAACAAGAAATTTCTGAAAGAGCTGTAAATGATTATATTCGGTAAAGAAACAAATAAATATACAAAAAACACATAGATAGATAGATCGATAGATGAATAAATGAGCCAGAGGAGTAAACAGTATTAGCCTTATAATATTTACTATAAAATGGAAAAATAAGAAAAAATTAGCAGAATCACTAGCTCAGAGAAAATAACATTTTCATAGAAATAAGATTAAGTTAGATCATTTATAATCTATAACAGCCTACACCAACGTTTCCCAAACTTATTTGTCCTGGAGACCAGTCATGTCAGACTTTGAGGCTACAGGGCCCTGCTCAGTGAGTAGGATACTTGCCTCTGGACTAAGAGGTCATGGGTTCGAATGGGTTCCTGAGCAAGACCCTTAACCCTAAGTTGCTCCAGAGAGACTGTCCCCTGTAGTTAGAGAATGAAAGTTGCTTTGGATAAAAGCATCAGCTAAATGCCATAAATGTAAATGTAAAATGCATAAACAACCACACCCAACACCACCCGCTGCCATGCATACACATAGATATTATTATTAAAGATAGACAGTATTAGGCTCCTATTATTATTATACCACTACACCACTACTATTTAAATTAATATTATTAGGGCTTATGCCTATATAAGAACGGTATTAAACCAGACCTAACAGAAGTGCTTTGGCTGAATTTGCAATTATTGCCAAGTAAATATATTATTGCCATGTAATTGTACAGATTAGTAATTAGGCTGTTGTTGTTGATGATGATGTTCATGATGATGATGATGATGATTGGCCTATGCCTATATAATAAAAAAAAGATTTTTTTCCACTTTTTGTATTTGTGTTTTGTTTATCTTTTGTGTTTTATGCCAAATTCTTCTGAACATACAAACTGACCTTTAACCTAAACTGATTTACAGGACTATTCATCCTCAGGGATTACTAGGCCTCAAACATTTTAAATCAACATACTAATGTAATTGGCGTGCCTGCCACTAACTGGTCGAAACGAAGCGGGCAGGTTGGCAGAGCCACTTGGAGCGTGTTTCTGAGTTAAGACTGTTTCTGTACTTTGTCGTTGTAGCTGTAATGTGAGAAAAAAACGTGGATTTGTGGAAGGGGAAGGCGATATTGTTTTAACTGCATCTCACTCCGCTGGGTATTTTCATCCACAGCATGACAGCCAGAGCTCGGTCAGAGACAGTAACAGTGGGTTGAATCTCGGCTGTGACCCAGCATTGCTCGGTAGCTTCAAAAGTGTATCCTGGACCACAGTTGGCAGTTCACTCATCTCTGGACTGGCGAACGGGTGTCATAACCATAGACAGGTATACGTCTATATATGAACCCCCCTTCACAACACGCCCTTCAGAATATGTCTGTAGGGCGTGTCATGAAGGGGGCGGGGAAGGACACGCAGTGACAAACGCTCTGAGCTCAGACCTGATCTGACTGAATTTTGACTGGTGCAAAAGCGAGGCGCCACGGACTGGCACTGGTTGTGTAAACGCTGGTCTACACTGTAATACTAATTCTCATGTAGTATATACTATTTGTCATGTTTGTATGAATATTGTAAGATTATATATTCAACTAATTTGTTAAATTTGTTCTACATTTTTTTTTGTAAAAAATGTCCTATTGGCCAATTCACTGCCATAAATAGAACCAGCCAGTTTTACTAGATACAATGATACAATGAGTTGTCAGCAAAAATGTGTAAAAAAAAAGTTAATACAATATATAAATCAATAGGTCTATTAGAAATATTGGCTACATCATAAATGTTTTGTTGCTCAAGAGTATTTAAAATAAAAAAAAGTAGGCCTCACTCTGGACAGCCCCACTCTGAGCCCTGTAAGATTTCGTTTGAACCCTCAGCGATGAGCATGTGGACACTGGGGGGAACTGTTAGTTTCTGTTTGGTTTCTCACTGCTGAAGCTGAAGACAGTGGCTTGTATGCGTGACAAATATTTGCCGAGAAAGGCGTGCGTAAATATTTGTTCGTTGACACCCAGCAGTGGCATGATGCTGTTCATCGGACAAAAAAAAGCAGGTGCGTGCAAATAGCAGACCATGTATGGTCATCACTGTCCACTTCCTCCTGCAGGCTTTCAGTATCAGTATGAAGCACATTCTTCAGTCCTGACACGTTGTGACCTCACTGAGCCTGGACCATTACCTCCACAGGGTTAAAGCAGTAGCGGGGAAATATTTAACACAATGTGAAAGTCTATCAAATGTTAGCTTTACCCTTTCCCCGTCCCCCTTCCACCACAACTATAGCCAATCATCAAGTGGGGTGTAGGCTTTCTAACTGTCCTCTCTCTCTGGGTGTTTAGGACGGTCCTCCCCTTCTTTATCACTCAGTATAATGTCCTCTTACTCTCTCTGGGTGGTCCTACCTCTCTTCCATCACCCAGTATAACTGTCCTCTCGCTCTGGTTGGGCCAGGTGGTGCTCCCACTCTCCTATCACCCAGTATAACTGTCCTCTCTCTCTGGGTGGGCTGGGTGGTCCTCCCTCACTCCTATCACCCAGCATAACTGTCCTCTCTCTTTGGGTGGGCTATGTGGTCCTCCCTCTCTCCCATCACCCAGTATAACTGCTCTCCCTCTCTAGCATCTCCCAGTATAACCGTCCTCTCTCTCTGGGTGGGCTGGGTGGTTCTCACTCTACCCATCACTCAGTATAACCGTCCTCTCTCTCTGGGTGGGCTGGGTGGTTCTCACTCCCCCCATCACTCAGTATAACTGTCCTCTCTCTCTGGGTGGGCTGGGTGGTCCTCCCTTTCCACTATAACTCAGTATAACTGTCCTCTCTCTCTCTCTCTGGGTGGGTAGGGTGGTCCTCACTCTACCCCATCACTCAGTATAACTGTCCTCTCTCTCTCTCTCTCTCTGGGTGGGTAGGGTGGTCCTCACTCTACCCCATCACTCAGTATAACTGTCCTTTCTCTCACTGCCAACAAATCAGTACTCAGTAGCACAATGTATCACCCAATTAGCACTCAGTATTCAGAATGCTATTGTATAAATATGTCGCTAACATTTAATTTATATTTTATATAGTGTTGCTAAAATGTTCCACTACACTTTAAAGTAAAAGAAAATTCTTGTGTGAAAGACAAAAAACATTTTAATGAGTTAAGCCATTCAGCCCCATTTACCACCATTCAATATGGACTGACTCAGCGGCAGTTGGTCATTCATTTGTCATTCATTTTCTAATACATTAGCATGAACTGAGGTGTTCTGGTAACAAGGGCTCTGACACAAGAACAGAGGATGAAAACATGAAAAGTGATATATTCAATTCAATTCAATTCAATTTTTATTTATATAGCGCTTTTTACAATGGTCATTGTCACAAAGCAGCTTTACAAAATGAAATAAATGTGAAGTAAAT
>JBBPDE010000038.1:2139072-2149115 GCA_037974605.1 Nannopetersius ansorgii | reverse complement strand
CGTGCCACAAAAGCGATAGACCTGTTTAGCAACAGGCTGTGAGGGGGCTGGGGACCACCGTGGACCAAACGACTCAATATTACTATCAAAAACAGTAAACAGAGCGATGGACTGCACTGCATTCAGCGAGAGCACCGCTCTTCATGTTTATCCTGAAACCATAGCAACATAATGACGTAAGCATGCTCCGGCACGAATGCAGAAATCTAATGTGAGGGCGGGCCAGAGGGGGAGTGGGGAGGGGGGGAAATCGTACTCGGGCACGGTACAGGGCAAGCGTGCCTAGTGTGAGTACACCCTTAGGGAGTTTTTCCTTGCCACTGTCGCCGTCACTCTTGGCTTGCTCATCAGGGGCATTTCATTCACACACATTCATACACACACATTTATTTAATTTCTTAAAGCTGCATTGTGACAATGACCATTGTTAAAAGTGCTATATAAATAAAATTGAATTGAATTGAATTGAACTTTGGGCTGAAGATTCACCAGAAGATGACAGTTAGCACTAAAATGTGCATCACTGAAAGAGAGGAAACTGACATTATCCACACCTGTGAATTCATTTATGCTATGTTTTGCTATGCAGGGCTATCCAGCTATCGATTGATTTATGAACAATATGAGTAATGACAGCTACTTACAGCCAGGTAAGCTAGACAATGTTTATTCAAAACCCAAGTGGTATTAGATTCTGCCTTAACTTGGACCCGTTCTTCACTTGCACTGACCATTGGCACGACCCCCCATGGAACGACAGCAGTCAGCCTGGTGGGGTGGTCCAGGCTCAAAATGCCCTGTCCGATTTTTTGTCCAGCCCTGACTCAAATCCCTTTGCACTCAGTATTGGCTTGGACTCGATCTTCTTTTGACCCAATCTTGACTTTGACTTGAGCCTCTTGGACTTAAATCTCTTGGACTCAAACCGTTTTGAGCTCTGTCTTCATTTGGAATTGAACCCCGTTGAATTTGGTCAAAATTTGTAAACGTTAGATTTAATTTCAAACCTCTTTGGACCTCATTTTGATTTGGATTTATAGCTTGTTGGATTCATTCTTGACTTGCACTCTTACCTCTCAGGACTCTTTGAAATCAGCCTCAATTTAGCACTAAACTTTCACTCAGGTGGGAGATGATGTCAAGATCATATTCAAGTACAAATTACTGGGTGTAAATTCTGTTCCATAAGGTATATTTGGGATTGGAGTCATAAGCCATCTGAGATTTTTTTTTATTTATTTAAAAATATGTATCTGTACAGTGAGTGTGTTAGTAAAGGCACAATATAACATTAAAAAAATAAAAAGTAAAAATATTTTGTTGTCTTTATAAAGATTATTGTAATAGCTAAAACAACACATACAAAAGATTTATGATTATTATAATGTTTGTGTGTTCATTCGTCAAGCAAATAAACATTTTCTGTCAGGATACACAGTCCTAAATCTATTTTCTTCTCTCAGGCCTGAGGCTTCTGCACATCTACCTTTTCAAGATCCTGCTCATTAAATAATTTCTTCATTAATCTCTGAAGCAGATCCTGAATGTTGACATGGGAATGAATGGATCAAATTAGCACGTTCTTTTCAGAGAACGTGTTTCAGGTGTGGCTTTAAAATGTAAGTAATTAGAACACACCTCGATGAGAACACACCTCAGTGCAGATGTGCGAATGCGATATGAGTCAAAATCAAACAAGCAAGTGAAATCAGTGTGAACCGCATCAGAGAATGCATAATAAGCCCCAGTGAAATAGCTGAGTGCCTCAGCCTGTTCGGGGGCACATGTAATAAGTAAATGCAGCTCTGTGAAAGTGCATCAAAAGTGAACGGGTCTTGATGGTCGAGTGTGGGGGCGTATTTGGCTGATGCTCTTATCCAGAACGACTTACAATCATTAGTTACAGGGCAGTCCCTCTGGAGCAACTGAGGGTTAAGTGTCTTGCTCAAGGACACAATACTAGAAAGTGGGGAGTTTGAACCTGCGACTTTGTGGTCATCGGATTCACAGAAAAGTGTTTTACCCACTAGGCTACTACCACCTCAGACTTGTGCTCATCAAAGTCATTGATTCCCCTCCCAGTTACAAGTGCCCTGAATGGAAGAAACAAAAGACCTTCACCATTCAGTCCCCATGAGTACAGTAAAGCTCTTAATGTGCAAGCTGATGCAGCTGAATGCAAGTTGTGCGGTTGAATGGGTGTATATTGGGTTCGGTGACGGCTCACTGATACAGAGCGAGAGTACACGTATGGTTTTCATTTATTTTGACTCAAGAGCTTTTAATTCCTTTGTGCAAATTTGCTGTCAGCAAGATAAGAAAAATAAAAGGGCAAAGGTAGCCGGAGGGCAAGGTCAAGGGACATAATTGGCAATTAATCTCCTGATCGGTACACACCTGCAGAGGCATGTGTGTGTGCACTATGAGTCAAAATATGATAAAACAATCAATTAAACACCACAAAATGTCATGGTAACCTAGCTGTGATGAATATATGCACATACCATAAGGGTTAGATTTATTTAAATGATTGTTAAGTGGTCCTTCAAGTGGTCAGGGGCTTCCATTGCTCATCCCTGCAATAGACATTTGTTCTGTGCCTCAGAAAATTTAAGGGTTAATTAACCAAGCAAGGGTTTTCAAAGCACTTAGACGCTCCACATTGTGTTAAAAAGTAAAAAATAAAGAGAATGGCTCATATTTCAAGTTTAATAATTAAGAAATTAAGTAACTGTCAAATCAAATGTAGCCAATTACATTGATATCATCGGGAGGTTGACAAGTTGGTAAAGCGCCAAGTTCGGCCCCTCCTTGGCCTCCACACAATAGAAGGTCTTATAAAGGCTAAAGCTCGGCTGGGAGCCACACTCAAACTCCTGTGGGCCATCAGCCGACCCACAGGGCCACCATGGGGAATTATAGAGCAATTTCGACATGGACTCTGAGATGGATGGCACTAGTCATTGGAATAAGCGCCACACAGACAGGTAGGGAGATGATCTTTCTCTTTGATTAACCCTCCCAGATCAGCTGTCTGTTTCGAGAATCGTAAGAATTGGCGTTACATGCTATGGGTCTGCTTCTCCTGCTTCTCGCAGTAGGGCTGAGTTGTTTGACCAAAGCGGGGCCTTTAGAAAGACCTAAGTCCTGTTCTTCCAGTTCTGCTCCTTCTATTGTGAAAATCTCAAGCTGGACACATGATTAATGGTGAACAATAAGTGCCACTGGAAGGTCTTGGTGTTTTTTCTGAAATGTATGATTGTATAACTTGTGTTTTTGACCATCATACTGACTGTCCTTTTTGCTCCAACAGCAAATGGACCAGTCAACATCATTCCTCCGATGACCAAGATAACCATGACCTCAGGTGAATACCAGTACCTTTAGGCAGATAATCACACCAGAGGCCCATTATAATCCCATTATAATCCCATTATAAACCCATTATAATTACATTACAAACTCCTCTGGGTCCTAAATCAGGATGTGAAGTATTTAAAGAGGCTATTTAAAGAGGAAATAACTTTAAATACAGACCAGTGGAGAAAATAAAGTAGTGTAATATCAGCTTTAACAGAAATACAGATTTAAATACAATATGTAAACAAATATTACAAATTAGAGATGGTAGCGGACCTTCAGTCATTGCAACTGCGGGTCCGGTGGGATGGGCTACAGCACCCCCACCTTGGTTAGGATACACAGCTCAGAAAATGAGTAAATAAAATGAAATTGTACAATTTATTTCTTGTACAGTAATGATATTTAAGTCTGAATATCGTATTTAAAAAAGGGCAATCATGCTCAAAGTACACACACTATACTAAACCTCAGAAAACACAACACATCAACATTTTATAATCCCTGAAAAAAGAGAAATAGTAATACCACTACTGAATAATTCATACTTCGTAATTCATGAATAAATAAATAGTAGATACTGTAGAATTTATGGTAATTGTTTTAGAATTTATAATAGATACTGAATAATTCATAGTGGACACTGAATAATTCTCTGTAGATACTGAATTATTTATAGTGGATAAGAATAATTTTCTGTGGATACTGGATAATTCATACCTGGATTCTTTATTGATCAACAGGAACGAGCCCAGCACATAATGAACGAGTCTGCAGCACATGGGGGAACTACCACTTCAAGACGTTTGATGGAGACACCTTCCAGCTGGCCTCCACCTGCAACTACCTGCTGACCTCACAGTGCAGGGGCAGCTATGAGGATTTCAACATCCAGATGAGGCGGCAGGTGATGGATGGTCATCCCACCATCAGCAAGATCACCATGAAGCTGGAGGGCACGGTGGTGGAGCTGACCGGCAGCTCAGTCAGTGTGGACGACCAGGAGTGAGTATCTTTTGGGTCAGACGCACCTGTTGTAGTGGCCTAGAGAAGCGTTCCCAAACTTGTTTGCGTGACAGACCAGTTTCATATAAAACAATATTTTCATGGACTGGTATAGATACAACTAAAAGTTATAAATGTAGTCATTTTTTCTAGCTTGTAGGCTATTTTTTAGGTACTGTGTCACGTAACTGAGATGAGTGGGTTTTTTTCAAAATAAAAGATCTTTCAGTGTCTGATAATCAATAAAATATCTTTATCCTGTCTTTCTGTGCGGCCCAGGACAAATGACTCACTGACCGATTCTGGTCTTTTTAAAATGTTGGGATCGATTATAATCAATTATAATACATGTTTTTGTGGAAAAATACAGTTCTTGTGTTCTTATATTTAAACATAAAAAGTTAAATAAACTTGATGTATTGTCTTTCATGTCTAAATTCCTCCACTGAGTAAACTGCTTTGGTGATGCAGGGTATTTTTTGAAAATAATTCAGTATTTCACCAAAAGAACCAAAAACAACAGGACCGAACTAAACTGAACTGTGGTTTTCATGATTTACTAAATTGTTTCCTGATGAATCAAAGAATCAAAGTATAAGTGACTCAGTGAGAGGTCTGGTATTTTTCCCCATAACTGTAAGAGAGAGATAAATGAGGTATATGAATTTGTTTTTCCACAGGGTGACTCTGCCGTACAGCCATTCTGGAGTCCTCATTGAGAAAACCCCCTCCTACGTCAAGGTTTCAGCCAAACTGGGGCTCGTTGTCTTGTGGAATGAAGATGATGCTCTTATGGTGAGTGGAACAACTGATTAACTGCACTTTTATATATAAATACTTAATATACAATTAGTGTTTGATCAGATAACCGTGACGATACCCAGTATATCATATACACCCTTGGGGTGATTTTACAGGGAGTTTTGGCGAATGCCTCTAATTCACTATTATTTTCTAGATTATCACTTCTAATTCCTAAATTATCAATATTAACTCTTTTAATATTTACTAGATAGTAAATATACTATCACTACAATATATTATATTGTTTTCTTACTATATTGTTACTATTATTTACTAAATAATTCCTATGATTTATTTTACTATCAAACAATGTAAATTTTGTTAATTTTTGAGTTAATTTATATAAACAAACTCAATGTAAAATATATAAACAAAGGATGAAAGAGGTGTCTGCAGAGTTTCTGACTGGTGTTTTAGTCTGAAGGAATGTGGTTTGATCCAAATCCTCAGCTGTTTTTTTCATGCTCTTCTTCAGGTTGAACTGGACAACAAGTACCAGAATCAAACATGCGGCCTGTGTGGTGACTTTAATGGGGTCCAGCTCTATGACGAGTTCATCAAAAACGGTTGGTTTGATTGTAATATAGGTCGGTCCAGTAATATTGATTAGAATGTTTTAGAGTGACATTTACTGGGTATCCTAAGATAGGGCATATGAAATGCCTATATTTATACATTCTGGGAACATGGGCAGCACAAATGAATATCTTCTACTTTTTGTGAGTTTTGACCTTTAACTATATCTCTAAGTACACATTGAGCTGCATTTCATGTATTGAAGGATTACAAAGATTATTATTATTATTATTATTATTATTATTATTATTATTATTGATATGCATAAATAACTAAGCTATGCGATGGTAATACACCTAATAATGAGAAGTGCCTGTAGACGACTAAGCATTATGAATAAATGTTGTGTTTTCCATTTGTACAATGAAGGTGCTGAGATTTCTCCATCAGACTATGGGAACTTTGCCAAGATAGATGCTCCAACAGAGAGCTGCACCGCATCCCCCACTCCCCCAGATGACGCTTGTAGCAAACTGGTGAGATCTGGTGCAGTAATGATAGAATATTACATACTAAATGCAGACCAAACACTGTGGGGGCTGCAGCCTATAAATCAGGGGATGTTATTTTGTTAATCTTCTGACCTTGGGGGTATCCACGATAAATTTGCCCCCCTCTAAGGAAAATGATGTAAACTTTAGTCAATTGGTAAGATGAAACAATACCAATTTTTTTGTAAACGGGTGCCACTAGCATTGCCAAAAGGGGTGTTGTGGCCAAAGGGACAGGTGCATGAGTGCCAGCTCCACTATAAAGGTGTCCGTTTATAGCCTATAGCTCATTTGTTGCTCTCCAGTACAATAGCCCTCTACCCCATTCACCAACAGAAAGGAAACACCATATTATTTTAGATAATGTTTGAGTGCTGAATACTGACATGAGGGTGAACACAGACTGATGGGCTAAGGTCTGTGCATATGGGTGTGAAGTTATTCTTGATCAATGGAAAGCATTACCTTCTTTTTGTTCTCCGTAGACGACTGTGTGTGAACAGCTGCTCTCTGGACCATCCTTCAGCAGCTGTAAGGACCTCGTGTCCCTTGACTTCTTCATCAAAGCCTGTGAAGCGGACATGTGCCAGTGCAACAGCAACAACAGCTCTTACTGCTTGTGCAGCACCATCTCAGAGTTATCGCGCCAGTGTGTTCACGCCGGCGGTAAACCCGGCCAGTGGAGAACAGAGCACTTCTGCCGTAAGTTTAACTTCACAGGTGATGAATAATTAACAGGACGCTGGAAAGTGATGTTCAATCCAGGATCATTCTGAGCTCTGCATCAACTGAGAAAAATAAAAAGACATTAAATGGGAAAACAAATGTATACATCATGACATTATTGGTATTATGACTGAATTACTTTGAATTATAAGTTACTATTTTACTAGTTACTATTTATAAGTTACTATTTACCAAGAGTTTTCAATATTTAAACCCACATTATGTGCATTATTAATGTAAATATTCTAACAAACACTGACTTCAAACAGTGATTAAAATACAATCCTCATATTGTTTAAATGTAACCACCCAAAGGAAGCTTGTGGCGTTATTTTTATAATTTGCATTCCAGCACTGTGTAGATAGTTCATACCACAACAACTGTTAAACAGATGCCTCACTCTGTTTCACAGCTAAAACCTGCCCCCAACAAAACATGGTGTACCAGGAGTGTGGGAACCCATGCATCGACACCTGCTCCAACCCCGACCGAGGCCACGTGTGTGAAGAACACTGCATAGATGGGTGTTTCTGCCCAGCAGGTACGTGATATATATACATAGACTGCAATTCCACCTAACTGAATTATTCCTTAGTTATAAAAGTGTGTAATAAACTTTATTGTGAAAAATGATAATTTACCTAAACATAATAATATCAGGATGTATACAGAGATAAATGACAGGACAATGGGTTGTGTCCCAGGTTATGTGTTTGATGACCTCACGGGTAAAGGCTGCATTGTGCAGGAACAGTGCTCCTGCAGCCACAATGGAAAAATCTATCAGCCTGGCCAGTCCTTCACCAGCAACTGCAAAGAGTGGTAAGAGGATTTTCTGTGACTTGCCTTTGAAACAGTTCATCTCTGTGTCCAGACATTTTCCTCACATATCTTCCCCTGTTTAGCACATGTACCTTTAATCGGTGGAGCTGTAAGGAGAAAGACTGTCCCGGAACCTGCTCTGTGGAAGGAGGCTCACACATCACGACATTCGATGGAAAGACATACGACTTCCATGGAGACTGCACATACGTCCTCGCTAAGGTCAGTGCTACTGTGACGTATTATTCACATTTTAGTCAGGTGTGAAAGAGTGACTACACAAAACAGACATGGGTTCAGTTTTTTCGTTGGATTTTGACATAATAAACACTCAGAGGTTCAGTGGCAGTTTGTTAAGACTGTCTTTATGAAACATTCTGAAACCACCAACACTCTCCTGCCATTAGAACCTGTGCTCAATCTTTCATGCCGTCAATCTAAAAAGTAAAAGCTGTTTAAACATATTATCCATTGCTTTTATTTAAAAATAATATGTATTTGTAGTGTTGTGACTTTCTCAAGCTCATACAGCTGTTTTGCTGTTTTAAAACTATCCTGTTTTGCAGCATATGATTTAGTTCAATGTCTTTGAGCTCTCCACTGTTTCATATTATGAAAAAGTAAATCATTTTGGCTTTAATAAACTTGACAAACACTTAATGTGCTTTAGTCAATCATGGACTGGATATATAGACTAAAATCCTCTATAACCTCTAAACCATCATCACTGTTCATTTTTTTGGTTTTCTTTTTCAGCAAACCAAAGACCTGGACTTCACAGTTGTGGGAGACCTGGTGAGGTGTGGTCTGACTGATACAGAAACATGTCTTAAGGCAGTCACCCTGGCCCTTTCTGGAGGGAACACTGTAAGGAACTGTTCATATTCAAAATAATATTCTTGTCTTCAGGGATTAGATTTTGACTCAATCTGACGTGCTAGTGTAAGAGAGAGTAACAGACAAAGTTGTGAATGTGTACGTTGCCTTGTAGGTGTTCAGCATCCAGCCTGATGGAAAAGTCTTCGTCAACAGAATCTTTTCTCAGCTGCCTCTTTCTACAGGTTAGATTAGCCAGATTATTGCACTTGACATATTGGTGTTTTCTAAAATGAAAATACAATTTGGTATTCTTTGATTTTTCATGAAACTCCTTTCTTTATATTTAATTATAATGTACTTTCTGTTATTTTCTCTCCTTTCCTGTCTTACATTACCTTGTATGTTATATTAAAATGTTATATTAAAAGTTATACATTAAAACATAAAACATACACACAGACACAAAAATACTTGTTTGCTCTGAATGGAGCATAGAGGCTTCTTGGTCCACTGGAAATAGTTAAAAGAAAACAACAAAAGCTCTTCCATGTCATCATGTTAAGGCTATTTCTTGTTCAATACATTTATCCATATTTCATATTGAACCTCCTTTGCAGCGGGCGTGAACATTTTCAGACCAACGACGTTTTACGTGATTGTCCAGACCTCTTTTGGACTTCAGATGGAGATCCAGCTTGTGCCCATTATGCAGGTGTACATAACAGTGGATGTGGCTCACAAGCAGAACTTACTTGGTATGTCCTTTTTTTCAAATCCAGCTTCTAAATATTGAATATTATTAGCAACAAGCAGAGATAAAACAGGAAAAACCTTTAAGTGATGCATGTATGCCCTGTGTTCAGGCCTTTGTGGAAACTTCAATGACATCCAAAGTGATGATTTCACCACTATGAGTGGGTCCCTTGAGGGTACCGGTGTGGGTTTTGCCAACAGCTGGAGAACCAGAGCAAACTGCCCTGAAGTGAAGAGCAGCTTTGAGAACCCATGCAGTCTCAGCCTGGAAAATGGTTTGCCTCGATTTTTCCTTGGCTTTCTCTTTCACTGCCTCTTAATTTAGTGCTGATTATACTAGTTACACTGAAATATCTTCACTTTTGATTATTATTACAGAGAAATATGCCCAGAAGTGGTGCTCTCTGCTCTCAGACCCTAGTGGAGTGTTTGCTTCTTGCCACAGTGAGATCAGCCCAGATCTCTATCAAAAGGTATCTCAGGACCTTTTCCTTTTCCAATAACTATGTTTAACCAATAGTCTATCTTTATTTTATTACTAAATCTTACCATTAACATTTTAACCTTTTCATCATTAGCTTTGCTTTTAAATTTAGTGTTTTAAAAACACGGATCGATTATTGCAATTCACTTTTATTTGGTCTTACTCAAAAATCCCTTCATAAGCTCCAACTTGTCCAGAACTC
>JBBPDE010000038.1:2121579-2138972 GCA_037974605.1 Nannopetersius ansorgii | reverse complement strand
ATAGATAGATAGATAGATAGATAGATAGATAGACAGATAGATAGACAGATAGATAGATAGATAGACAGATAGATAGACAGATAGATAGACAGATAGACAGATAGATAGACAGATAGATAGACGGATAGATAGACAGACAGATAGACAGACAGATAGATAGACAGATAGATAGATAGATAGACGGATAGATAGACAGATAGACAGATAGATAGACGGATAGATAGACAGACAGATAGATAGACGGATAGATAGACAGATAGATAGATAGACGGATAGATAGACAGATAGATAGATAGACGGATAGATAGACAGACACATAGATAGACAGATAGATAGACAGACAGATAGACAGACAGATAGATAGACAGATAGATAGATAGACAGATAGATAGATAGACAGATAGATAGACAGATAGATAGATAGACGGATAGATAGACAGACAGATAGATAGACAGATAGATAGACAGATAGATAGATAGATAGACAGATAGATAGACAGATAGACAGATAGATAGACGGATAGATAGACAGACAGATAGATAGACAGATAGATAGACAGATAGATAGATAGACGGATAGATAGACAGACAGATAGATAGACAGATAGACAGATAGATAGACAGATAGATAGATAGATAGACAGATAGATAGACGGATAGATAGACAGACAGATAGATAGACAGATAGATAGACAGATAGATAGATAGACAGATAGATAGACAGATAGACGGATAGATAGATAGATATATAGACAGATAGATAGATAGATAGACAGATAGACAGATAGACAGATAGATAGACGGATAGACGGAGTCTTTGTTTTCGTTCGCCGCATGCTGTTAATGCTAACCGCTAATGCTAACGGTTTTTAAGCAATAAAGTTTTCTGATTCTCATTATTTATTTACCTTTACATTTTCTTTAAGAGTAATGCATTAAACTGAGTTTAACACGAAATGAAGGTGTTCTGGGAGCAGATTTAGGGTTTACACTATAAAAACAGACATTTTAGGCATGAGCTTATTTCTCTCTCTCACGCACTGGTTAATGTGTTCTCACCATATTGGTCAAAGATACACTGACGGCTTGCCCTGATGTTGCCTGCTGGATAACATGCTCCACCACTTTGACCACCTTGACTGTCTCCTGTGAAGGAATGATTAAACCTCCACTGTGTTTTATAACAGCGAGCGGTAGCTTCGACCATGTGATGCTGGTTTAGCATGTTAGCAAACTAGAAGGGCAAACATTAACATAAACTACACAAGGAACACTGTGTTTCACTTTGGCAACAATTTAGTCCATGTCATCATTTCTTGTTTCGCCCTTTACATGAGGCAAGACTGGAGACGAGATGTGCTGTAACAATATTGTTTTATTTATATCACATTTGATAGAGATTATGGCTCCTAAAAAATAATTTGGCTCCCAAATATTCTGTGTTTAGGAGCCGATGGCTCCTAAGGTTTGTATTTAGTCTAGAGCCCTGCCTTTGCTGCGTATATACAATAATAACATTGTTTTTAACTTTTTTGTTGTTTTAATATTTTGTGACTATTAACACACTACAGTCAAACGTTTTACACACACTAAGATTTTCTACATTTGCATGGAACTAAATATTGTTAAACAAATCCACTCAGTATTCTTTAATAACGGTTACATTTACAGTCTGTTCACCATTTGAGTTCCTTTATTAGACAGAAAATGTAATTTTTATTATTCATCCCCAAAGCCTCCTCGTACAATTATAACGATGACGATGGTGAGGATCTCCAGAGCAGTGTTGGATATTTAAGGAGCGATTAAGAGCTGAAACAGTAACGAGTTCATTTAAAGTTAAAGGACAGTCTAGAGTCTGACTCTGAATCACCAACAGCCAGTTAATAGGAGTCAGAGCTGCACTGTTACAGAGTCTCTCCTCTTAGAAAGGAAACTGCCTTCATTTCACTCACTTTCATTCAGAGTTCTTCACTCAGTACCATTCCAGTGTTTAGCAAGAGTGGTGTGTTAGTGGTTAGTGCAGTGGATACCTTGGGGTTTGATTCCTAACTTGGGCAGCACACCATACTACGCCAATATGAGTCATTGGGCAAGACTCCAAACTATACATGCGCCTGCATCTGTTCTTCATTTTACATTGCATACCACAGTCCTCTGCATTTAACCTGTTCACCCGAGCGAAGCAGTGGGCTGCTGACTATGGCGCTTGGGGAACAGTGCATGGGTATGGTTCTTTACTTAAGCGTACCTCATTGGTGCTATTGGCATCCCTGGGATTCGAACCCACAACCTTCCGATTGCAATGCGTATGAAAAATTTTTTTAAGTCCCTTTAGAATCAAGGGGCTGCCTACCTGTGGAAGTAGTGCAGAATGAAGGTCCACAGCAGGAGGCTCCTCCCCAGGCCAGCAGAGCTTTCTGTGGTCAGCAGCAGAAGCACAGGGACCAGAAATGAGGGGAGCTCCTGAATCAGCCAGGCCAGTTTGGCTGGGACCATCATGCCGGGGCTGCAGGTCTCCACATAGCGACCATATGGGGTTTTTTTATGTCTCTGGTGGAGCAAGAAGAGAAGCCCTCCAATGATAAAGATCCAGCTGAGGTACTGGATAGTTCCCACTTGACAAAGCATTGCTGTTCAGTCTGCTGGAACTAAGTGAGTGGCATGCTAGGCATGAAGGAAAGCCCTCCCCCCTTCTGCTCTGCTCGAAGTTTCCTTCTGTTTTTATATCCTCCCACCCCTCTCTCACTCTCGCTCCTCCTGTGTAATCTGTTCAAACCCGTCGGCCCTGAACAATCTCTGAAAAGAAGCCCCAGGGGTCCAGAAAGACTTGTCTGTGATTGGACTGCGGTGGTTAAAACATGGACCACCAATACAATTCTGGTTTTGCAAATAAAGTCCTGTCAAAGAACTGTCAGTTGTCGTCCAGCAAGCATTTATGGCAGATGGTTATTGTTGCCAGTAATCTTTTGGGTTGATAAATACACCAGCCAGGGTAGCTAGAAGGACAAGCAAGGCGGTGGAAGGTGCCACTAAATGTTATGGTCCATAGAGAGTGAAAGGTGTGTGTTGGCCTCGTCTTTAACCCGTTCTTCAAGTTCCACATATTTTATAACACACTCAATGAACTCAATGCTAGTGGTGCAAAGGATAAAAAAATTCCCGGTTCGGATTGGATCATGGTACTAAGTCACGGATCGGATCACTTATCGGATCAGCGGAAAAAAAAAAGAAAAAAAGACGAGACAAATTAAACTTTCCATTCATTTAAGTATTCATTTAAGTATTCAGTAACTCAAGACTCATTCCACGCAATTATATAACGACAATATAGGGCATAATTACAGTCCAGTACTGACTCCCCCCCCTCCACCTCCGCTACCGCTGGCCATGACTATCGCTTGACAGACTGACCACGCGCACCATTCAGCGGAGCTTTTCTTTTTCTTTCGGATCTTCGGATCACATGCTGAACCGTGGAGAGGGATCGGTTCGGACCACGGATCAACAGTGATCCGTTGCACCACTACTCAATGCTCTATGGACATCACTGTTTACATCGTTAACTAGATTACATGAATAATGGAGTTAAGGATCTAGATAATATACTTTTGCCTCTGTATCTTATTTGTGCAAAATATCTTTCAACTGTACGGAATGTGCGGAATGTACGGAAGCACCTTGATTGGCTATGACCAAGAGAAGCACCTTGATTGTGTCTGATTGAGATAAGCCAGTGGCCGTTGGCAAAAAATGTGACACCACATATTTTTGTCTAAATAGAGTGAAAAGTGTGTGTGGATTTCATCCTTAACCTGTTCTTCAAGTTCCATATTTTTCATAATACACTCAGTGAACTGCAGATTACTGTCTAGCCCCCCTCGTCCGTGAGAGATGGACTGACCCTAACGAAAAAGACACGCAAGCCATCCGCGACTGGAACGTCGCCTTGAACACCTGGGCGGCGGAGGTAGCAAGCGCGGCCTGGCCGAATGAGGTCAGCTGGTATGAGGACGGTGGGACTGGACTCGTGGAGGAGCCGCAGGGAGACGCGTGTTTTGAGCCACGAGGGTACGCGGCGATACTGGGGCAGTCCGAGGAGGCGGTGTTCCCAGAGCAGGCGGTTTCCCCCGCGCCACGAGGGGACGAGGACGGAGGTGCTGTGAGTCCGGCGCAGAGGGGGAATGCAGGCCGGGTCCCGTCCCTGCCGCTCGCCTCCGTATCCTTCCCCCCGAACCAGCACCGACCCCGCTGCTCCCCCTGGAGCAGCCGCCCACCCCAGCACCCAGACGGAACCTCCCCAGAAGCAGGCTAGTACAAGGGAGCGGGCCAGGTGAGCTAGCCGAGGTGGGGGTTCCCTTAGACATCTTAAGCCCCTTAGGAGTAGACCAGCGGGAGCTCCAACCACCACTGATTCCCCTCCCCTGTGTCAGGACGGCCCCCCTAGCTGTATCAACCTCTGGAGACAGCATAGACCCAGGGCTAGCTTGTTTAGCGGGGTTTTTAGCAGGCTTAGCATTAATGGTTAGCGCAGCCGAGAAACTAGACGGGCCTGGAGGCGGGGATCCCCCATGTTTTTTTTTTTTTGGGGGGGGGGGGGGACCAAAGGGAGAGGGGTGGGTGGAAGGGGGCCGGAGGGGGCTAGAACAGGCAACCCAGGGTCAGAGCAGGGTGAGTCCGGGGAGCGTCCAGTCCAGCCTCCCGGTGCGGGGCACGAGGAGCGTCCAGTCCAGCCTCCCAGAGGGGGCTGCCTGCCTGACGGTCCGGGGTAAGAGGAGCATCCAGTCCAGCCTTCCGGAGGGGGCTGCCAGCCTGATGGTGCGGGGCGCGAGGAGCGTCCAGTCCAGCCTCCCGGAGGGGGCTGCCAGCCTGACGGTGTGGGGCGCAAGGAACGTCCGGTCTAGCCTCCCGGAGGGGGCTGCCAGCCTGACGGTGCGGGGCGTGAGGGGTGTCCAGACAAGGCCCATGCACGGGCCTGCCTGCCGGACAGCACAGGGCGCGGGGAGCGCCCAGATAAGGCCCACACGCGGGCCTGCGTGCCGGACTGCAGTGGCGAGCCCGCAGGGAGGTGTCCGGCGGGGTGCTTGATAGGGCTTGGGTGGCCGAGCCCGGACTATGGGACAGAGAGCACCCTGCCGGCCGAGGGCCTTCCTGAAGGCGGGGTCGCCGCCATGGACTTCAGGGGGTTCCTCGTAGAGGGACCCGGACCGTGGGACAAGGACAACGTCCTACCCGCATCGCCACAGTCCACACACAGGCAGCCCAGGGTCAGAGCAGGGTGAGTCCAGGGAGCGTCCAGTCCAGCCTACCGGAGGGGGCTGCCAGCCTGATGGTGCAGGGCACGAGAAGCGTCCAGGCCAGCCTCCCGAAAGGGGGCTGCCTGCCTGACGGTCCGGGGTACGAGGAGCATCCAGTCCAGCCTCCCGGAGGGGACTGGCAGCCTGATGGTGCGGGGCGCGAGGAGCGTCCAGTCCAGCCTCCCGGAGGGGGCTGCCAGCCTGACGGTGCGGGGCACGAGGAGCGTCTGGTCCAGCCTCCCGGAGGGGGCTGCCAGCCTGATGGTGCGGGGCACGAGGGGTGTCCAGACAAGGCCCATGCACGGGCCTGCCTGCCGGACAGCACGGGGCATGGGGAGCACCCAGATAAGGCCCACACGCGGGCCTGCGTGCCAGACCGTAGCGGCGAGCCCGCAGAGAGGCTTCCGGCGGGGTGCTTGATAGGGCTTGGGTGGACAAGCCCGGACTATGGGACAGAGAGCACCCTGCCGGCCGAGGGCCTTCCTGAAGGCGGGGTCGCCGCCTTGGACTTCAGGGGGTTCCTTGTAGAGGGACCTGGACCGTGGGACAAGGATAATGTCCTACAGTCCACACCCGCATTGCCCGGGCTGAGGGGAAGCCAGCCCGGACCAGGACAGTGGAGGTACAATGTGGGTGGGGAATGGGGGCGTTGTCCTTGCCCCCTCCTCCCCCCACACCTCCCCCCCTTTTGGGTTTTTGTGTTGGGGTGGGGTTGTTTTTCTGTTCCTGTTTTTGGGCCTTGCCTCCCTGGTGTTGCGGCGTAGAGAGGGTGTACTGTCACGTTTTGGTCAGTGGCCAGTAGGGGCCACTGCTTTTCTGTTTATTTTTTGGGACTTTTAGTTTGATATCCCGTTCTGTTTAGTTCGTTTGTCACATGTCTTGGTTTCATCTGTTTTGTGTTTAGAGTCACATGAGTTGAGGTTTCATCTGTTTAGGGTTAATGACTGGCTGTCATAAGTACTGTTTTGCGTTCATTCTGTGTCAGTCCATCGCCTCTTTTTCACCTCATTTTCCTTGTTTGCAACCTGCATCTCGTTTCTCACGTTCATGTTCTAGTAACGGCCACTGAGCCAGGTTTGTTTTCCTTTTTGTTTTGCTTTGAATAAAAACCACAGAAATGGATTCACGTTCTCAAGTCTGGACCACACTAGCCCCCCTTGACCGTGACAGTTTATGTACAATGTTTTTAAAACAAGAACTACAAAAGCAAAGCGAATGGTGAAAAGGTTTGAATGTTAATGGTACAATTGTGTAAAAAAAAAAGACTATTGGTTAAAACAGCTACCCAGCATTCTTTGCACATTAGTCTATTAATTGGCTTTTACTTTTTACTACTTCCATTAGTTATAGCCCCCAAAATGTGGTGCCTATAATTCGCAATGGCAATACTGGCCAGTATTATGAGCTAATCTATATATCGCTCTGGCCATAATGTTAACCATAAATTTACTGTTGAACTGTGGGGAGTAACTTTTTTCTGGTTTGTTTATTATACAGAACTGCATGTATGACACCTGCAACTGTGAGAACAGCGAGAGTTGCATGTGTGCAGCACTTTCTTCTTACGTTCATGCTTGTGCTGCCAAAGGGATCTTACTGAACGACTGGAGAAACGAAGCCTGCTGTAAGTGATTCCTTCACATTTATGGTAGTTTCTGTAACTCTGGTCTGGGTAAAATAGAAAGAGCTTATAATCAATTCACTTTGGTATTTATTTTAATAAAATAGACCATATTTCTTCCACTGATATTTGTGGTACACTATGTGGAGCAAAACCAGCTCATATTTATTTATTGCTACCAAAGAGTCCACTAGAGAAATGGAAAACCGTGAGCTCTTTTATACTGAAAAAGAAACTCAGCTAGTTAAACTAATACAAAAAGACTGGTAGGTATTTTAGAGGTTGCGTCAGATAACCTAATAAGCTACGGCCAGTCATTTTTTACCTTCAGTGAAGTTCTTTTAAAAGAATGAAGGGTTTTACCAAACTGTGGGTCAGTGTGTTCACTGTGTCTGTGTGATGAAAGGAATACCCAAACAGTGATTTCAGTATTAAAATACTAAAATACTAGGTGTTGTTTAGGTGCATCAAGCATGCAGTAAATTGGTTGTATAGTAGATTGAAGTTGCTTTACAGGTTTAAGAAACAGATGTGGACTACTCGACCACTGATGTACACCACTCTGGATAAGAGCATCAGCTAAATGCCGTAAATGTAAACGCAAATGTAAATGTACTCCATTCCTAATTTTCCCATCTCAGCCTCACTTTGGATTTCAAGATGGTGGTCGGATGAAATGAGCAAATAGAATAATATTATATGACTTCTCTACCCACGTTACAGCACTGACAATTATGTAACACACCCCCTTGACTGTTCTGCTGTGTAGTTCACCAATAGATCAGGCATGAATTGTATTTATAGCAAAACTATGTCTTTTTTGATCACAGCAAAATATACCACCTGCCCCAGCACCATGGTCTACTCCTATGACGTTCAGAACAGTACCCGGTCATGCCGCTGCCACAGTGACCCAGACTTCACATGTTCTGTCACCTTTGAGCCTGTGGACGGATGTGTCTGTACTCCGGGAACATATCTTGATGAGGGCGGAAAATGTGTCCCACCTGCTAAATGCTCTTGCTACTTCAAAGGATCTGTGATTCCACCTGGTGAAGTCATCAGCAAGGACGGCGCCATGTGGTTAGCCATGTTTAAACTGTTAACAAAACCAAATCTGTTGTTTGTCATTACACCAGTAGAAAATGACAGATGAAATCATTAAAGTCATTAATTCATTACATTTATATTATGTTTCAGCACCTGCAGGACTGGCCAACTCAGCTGCATCGGACATTCCAGTGACCAGCCATGTGAGTGATCCCATAGTTTAAGATCCATTATTCGCATTAAATGTAGTTCATAATGTAATATGGCCCTTATGCCCATTATGTAAAACTGGTCAAATATTCCATTATACTCCATTATTCTTTTTCAGAGTGTAAAATGACAGAAGTGTAATAACAGATGGTTCGGGTAGCCATGGGAAATATTCAGCATATCGTGACACTGCCACAAGTATAAAATTAGCACTATAAAGAAAGACAAATAAGATGTTCAAACAGACGCAGAATACTATAACTACAATAGACAGGATCATAAAGGACAAAAAGACTAGTGATGTCAAGTGAATGGGGGATAATACAAACAGTGTGTGATATATTAAGCTAAAGGCAAGGCAATTTGTGCAAATACGTCATATGTTCCAAGTAAGGAAGGGGTTTGTAAGTAAACACGGTGTGCAGAGAGTACTGTCAGGGACTAAGGAAATGAGGAAACACTACTATATATATATGAAATGTTCTGAGTATGAGTGAAGCTCCAGCATAGAGCTGGCTTATTTCTTCAGGTTAGCAGCCAGGGATGGCAGTTGAAACGATAGCTAAGAAAGCTAACAAGGAATGGAGGCTATTAGTTAAATAATCTCAAACAGACCTGCTGTGTTCTACAAACGACTAATGTAGTGTTAGCATCGTAGTTTTAGCTAAGTGTAATTTTGCCAAATTATCACCTGATGAAAAAAAATCCTACTTTACTTTTGTCTGCTGAGGTCTTTGTATTTCAGAGCATGTATAAGCATGGATTACAATAAACTTTGATTGTTCTGGATGTCATAAACAGAATATTGTTACTGAAATAATTTACCTATTGCCCTCAGCTTGCTCCTCGCCTATGGTTTTCCTCAACTGCACCAACACTCCCCCAGGATCCACAGGTTCTGAGTGCCAGAAGAGCTGTAACACTTTGGACATGGCCTGTGTGAGTTCTTTGTGAGAAAATTTTTGTGTGAAAATAAAGATGCGTATATATATATATATATTAGGGCATTAACACAAAAGTCGACTAGTCCTGCCGCAGCTTAAGCTGATCCCACTCATTGTTGTACACTTAAATTTACCAGAAAATTCAAGGTATTAGTCTTTGTTTTGTTTTGTTTAATTGTCATGTTGACTGTTAATGTTACAGAGAACTTTAATAAAAGTTGCTCAGTGTTGGACGCCAACGACTGTTCAAATGACTAGTCGACTAATATACACACTAACATGAAACTGTTCTCCAACAGATCAGTACAGAGTGTATCTCAGGCTGCGTGTGTCCTTCTGGACTCGTGTCTGATGGGAAAGGAAACTGCATTAAAGAGGAACTGTGTCCTTGTGTCCACAACGGTGTTCTTCACCAACCTGGAGATTCCATCAAAGTTGACTGCAATACCTGGTAAACATTGAACAGCTCACATTTTTTTCTACACCGAACATTGCATTGCCTGAAGATTAAAGATAACAAAAAATCTGAATTATTAATACTCTAATTAGGAATGAAGACTGTTGTCATATCAAAGCCTTGCATGCCCAAAACCTTTTAGATGGAAAAAGGGTAACACTTTACCTTGACAGAATTCAACGTGCCTCATATCAATCTATATAAGTGACACCATATACAGTGAAAATATATACAAGGCACTATATATTAGTATTTTTTGACAACTGGCATAATACCACATTAACATTTATAAAGGTTTGTTCTCTTCATCAAGGCTTTATAGTATATTATAGTATGTCTGTAGGGTAAATGTCAGTTGCCATTTAAGGCTTATATAGATTTCACACAGCCTTATGAACGCTAGCCTACAGTAAAGGACAGTAAAAAACATTTTTTAGACCATTGGATTATTACCATTAACCATTTGTCACAAAACGTTTGCACTGTGTGAATGGCATTTGCCCCTTTCAGACAGCGTGAAATCAAATTCAAATTCACATACACAATCATACATAGCACGCAGTGAAATGCTGTGAATTGCTGTGTTAAAAATAAACATAAAATTTAAATTATGTAATATTAAACAAACAATAATGAAAAAACACTTGCATGTTTTTGTCTCTTTCACAAAAAATCACAAAAAGTGTGTTTGCTATAATAATTTCGACTAGTTTAGAATCTTCTAAAAGGAAACAGATCAACTGAATTTACATTAAGGAGCAGTTATTGGAGCCATAATTCTTGATCTTCACTTACTATCAGTTTGTCCTACAGAAAAAAAGTTCAGAGTCATTAATTCCCTTATCCCCTCTCCTCTGAATGTAGCACATGCAAAGACAGGAAATGGCAGTGCACCACAAATCTGTGCCATGGAATCTGCACAGCATATGGTGATGGACATTACATCACTTTTGATGGGAAGAGATTTACCTTTGATGGAGACTGCGAATATACCCTCGTCAGAGTAAGTCCCCTGTGTTCCAGGTGCTATCACTAAAAGTTCAATGAAAAATTCATGTTATTGGAAAGTGGGGCCAATAATATGGCTGAATCATGATCAGGATTGAATAGTTTTGCACATAAAAGGAATGTGTGTGTAGTTAAACAGCAGTAGCTACAACAAAAATGCTGTAGACAAACAGAAATCTCATCCTTAATTCTACTGTACAGTCCAAGATACACGTGCAAACATATTAGTGCTGTTACTATTCCTTTTTATACCCAACAATAATGAAAATAAGCCTAAATGAAAAAGAACTTGTGGTGGTGTTCATTTCCCACACAGGATTTTTTTCCATTAGTAAAGATTAGTTTAGGTATATTGATTGCTCTTAAGTGTAATCGGAATAGGGAAAAAGACAAAAAGTGTATATAAACTTTTTTTCTGTGACTGATTTAGGATCATTGTGACAGCAATGCCAGCGCCACCTTCAGAGTCATCACTGAAAACATTCCCTGTGGAACCACTGGCACAACCTGCTCCAAATCTATAAAGCTCTTCTTGGGGGTAAAGACTTTATTCTTGCCTTTATTTACCATATTTGGAAGAAAAAAAATTAGACTAGAAGCACATAAGGATGTCCAGCTAGGTTGCATTTCCATGAGAAAATGCAATGTGATCGTGTGTTTGTTAGGAAATCAGTGTTTGGAGCCACCCAAACATTGGTTTTATGGGCAAAAAAAAATCACTTGCAACTTGGATTCAAACCAGCACTCTGCTCTACCTCCGCTGTCAACCCTCTCTCACCAAACAGAATTTAAACAGGGCTCGACCACTGACCACATTCACAATGGATGAGACTCAACCACAAAAATGGATTTTTGAAACAATCAATACTCGGCCCCTAATCATCTGATCAATTAATAGTGTACATTAGATATCGATGGACTTTTTGACATTGGAGTCATGCTCATATTTCAAAAGCTCTGAGAGGAGAAGTGGCTACAAAAAGTGTAACAGTAATAATAATAATGATAAAAAAAGAAGAACAATAGTGTGTTGCTGATGTAATCGCAACAATCGCTTATTTCCTTCTCACAGAGTAATGAGCTCATACTAACAGACGGAAGCTTTCAAGTTGTCCAAAGGGATCAGGGAGAAGAAATTTCGTACCAGATCCAGTTCATGGGAATCTACCTGGTGATTGAGGCTAATAACGGACTAATCCTCATGTGGGACCGGAAGACAAGCATATTCATCAAGCTCAGTCCGGAATACAAGGTGAGGATGTCCACACAAGCTAAACAATTGAAAGTTGAGTCTTGTTCTGTATGCAGATGCTGTGAATAGATGTTTTTAAGCATCACAGCTAGCCTGATCTTTTGTAATAGGGTAAAGTGTGTGGACTTTGCGGAACCTATGATGGCAATACAAAGAACGACTTCACTTTGAGGAACCAAGGAGAGGTGAACAATGCCTTGGACTTTGGAAACAGCTGGAAAGATTCCTCTAGCTGCCCTAATGCAGACAGCATACGGAATCCATGTTCCTTCAACCCCTACAGACAGGCCTGGGCTCAGAAACAGTGTAGTATCATCATGGGTGATGTTTTTAAAGCCTGCCACTCACAGGTAATTTGTTTTTATCCATCTGAAGTTAGTTCATTGTGCCATTTTTCTCTTGTCATTCTTAACGTTCTTGTTTCTTGTCAAGGTGGATCCCGCACCATATTATGAGGCTTGTGTGTGGGACGCATGTGCTTGTGATTCTGGTGGAGACTGCGAGTGTTTCTGCACAGCTGTCGCAGCATACGCAGAAGCCTGTAATGAGGGCGGAGCCTGTATCGCATGGAGAACACCTAACATCTGCCGTGAGTCAATTACTTCTTAATAAAAGTTTTTAAGGATGGGTATCATGCACAAAATTTTCTTGAGGGGTCACAGTACTGTTTCATATACAATACTTTTTCTGCCATCCCCTCGACAATTCAAAACTATTGCCCCCAAATTTCCTGTTTATTTTGTTGTGTGAGAACGGTTGGAAACAGATGGTAAGTGATTTTTTGTGTATAATTTGGAATAAACATCTGATTTACAGGCTTAGCAGAACGTCCACCAGCTTTGGCTGTTTAAATATGGGTTGCCCTGTAGCTTACACCACTAGCTTCTGTAGCATGGATGAAATCATTGTAAGAGATTGGCTCACATCATACTCGGAATACAAATGCATTCCATTAAATCACATTCATTTGGCAGACGTTTTATCCAAAGCAAACACTCAAGTTTCAGGACCGTGGGAGAACCAGCTGTCTTTAAGTAGGGATTAGTGCAAGAAGTTGTGAGATTATTCAGGTAGAAGAGCAAGTGTGATTGAGGTGTGATGAGACAGGGTGCTCTCTGAATAGATGACCCTTCAGGAGCTTCTTGACCATAAAAAGGGATTCTGTTGCTTTGGGGGGTACCCAGATGATGTTCTTAGGAGAAGTGGAGAGATAAGCCTGAAAGATGAAATTAACTTTGCATTAACTGGCAGCTACTGCTGTGTGAAGGGACAAGTGGGAGTGTACACACTGTGTTACACAATAAGAATCAATAAGAATAAGAAACAGTCCCTTTCTAAAAAAGAGAAGGGTGTATTCAGGCTCTACAGCTTATGTAGGGAGGGAAAGATATATGGTAGCTGTTCAAAAATGTGTCAGTTTTTGTAGTATTCTGCATTTACTCTTGAAAAACAATTTACCCTCAAACTGAATGGACATAACACATATGACCAAAAAACAGTCACTTACACATGTTTGAGCTTAAAAGTTGTGTTGTTCTTGCAGCGCTTTTTTGTGATTACTATAACCCCCCTGGAGAGTGTGAATGGCACTACAAACCCTGTGGCGCCCCTTGTATGAAGACTTGTAGGAACCCCTCTGGGACATGTTCCAGCCAGATACCACCACTGGAAGGTAAACAAAAGGAATATGAGCTCTTAAATGTAAAAGACACACAGACAGACAGATGTATAGAAAAAATTATTTATACTTTACTTATTTTAGAGGGAGGTTATTTTGTTGTAGCAGCATAAATAAAGCACATAATATAAAAGGACACTTAAAAGGACACAAAGTACATTCAGTGACAGGATCTCAAGTCATGTACTTATTAGGGCATTAACGACTCCAGATTTTTTCAAGTTGACTCATCCGTCACAAAGTCGAAGTCGAGTCGACAAGTCGTTTGATGATGTCAGCAGAGGAACACAGATGTCCAACATTGAGCAAAGTTCTCTGTAACATTAACAGTCAACATGACAATTAAACAAAAAAAGCCCAAAGGCTAATGACTTGTAGATTGTGCAGGTCACCCTGCTGTTTGGGTGGTCTAGAGTGAAGTGTATAGTGTGTCTGTCTTCTTTTTCATCTTGTTGTGGTCTTGTGTTTAGAGTCTCCTCGTGCCCTTTTTATTGAGTGTCTGTAATAATTGGTTAAACCAAGGAATTTGTGTCAGCGTAGGCCAGTCAGAGGCAGAGATTGAGTACACAAGCGAGCGCACAGAGAGAGGAAAAACTTAATGCCCTAGTAATTACAAAGCAAACATAATTACCTTTGACATGTTTTTTATACTTTATCTCATTAAAAAAGATTTGATTCAGGTAATCACCTAATCAGTACCTCATGAAGCAGAACAAGGTGCTTGTGTAGGAATTTAACAGATTCTGGCATGAAATTGTCGTCATGCTGATTTAAAAATAAATTGCATTAGTCTCTTATTTTTTGTGTGCTTTACATTTTACATTCTCACATTCTATATATAGAAAGTCAGATTGTTACATTGAATTATTGTTTGCTATTTTAACGATGTTAAATATAAGCAAATATACAACTGATTACCAATGCTGTTTGTGGTATATAAACAGAGGGAGAGAATCCAAATAAAACAAAATCTATGTCCTGAAACACTACTTCTGTAAAATGAAGCAATAAATTAATCTACATTCTAGTATGCCCACTTGTATTAATAGGTTTCAGCCACATTTGACTCATTATTCATATTTCTTAGGCTGTTATCCAAAATGTCCTGTGGAGCAGCCATATTTTGATGAAGACACAATGAAGTGTGTGGAGAAGGAGAACTGTGGCTGCTACGACAAAGAAGGGAAGCATTACAGCAATGGACAGAATGTTCCCACCAAAGAAAACTGTCAGATATGGTATGCTTGCAATAATATAAGTTATTATTTATTATTTAACATATTTAAAACTAAGTGCTTTTTTTCTTTTTTTTCTTATAAAGCTCTTGCCATTCTATGACAATCAGCTGCTCAAAAGATATTACAGGTAAGAAGCAATGTTCCGTTCCAATACAACTTTTATATTCCAAATAGCTCTTCACATTTAAACCTGCTTGGTAAGTAGAAGAGTTAACCTGCTCACCTCTGGCTGTTCAGCTTGTACCTGTACCTATGACGGGAAAACATATCGATATGGAAGCACTATCTACAACACCACTGATGGGCTTGGCCACTGCATGACAGCTGTCTGTGAAGAGAATGGAAAAATTGATAGGAAAATGTACCCTTGCCCTACGACTCCACCAACAACAACCTCTCCAACTACTGCCTTTAATTTCTCCACAACAAGACCAGGTTAGTGCTATACTTTGACTAAATTGTTTGTGAATAAGTTTCTGCTGGCAATGAAAGATACATTTCACCACGAAAAGTGGAATTTGTTTTATAGTGTAATTGCAGACTAGCAATTGCAGCATGAACAACACTATTAACAGGGTGAAACAAAGACACTGGTTTAACATTTATGGAAGAACAATGACATAAAATACAATGACAAAGTCACAAATTAATATTAAATTGCTTGAACATTGGGCGTCATCTATTGTTACCAGTACTCTACTTTAAATATTTTTAAAAAATCTACAACATTCAGATCAAAGTGCTATATTTCCTCTACGCAAAAGAAAAACAAAAAGCTACACAGGTCAGTCCCATTGCTGCTACTTGAGTTCTGGACCCAGGAACTTACATAAGTAACATAAAGCGATTTGTGAATGCCCATCATCACAGATTTTGTTAATTACAGCAAGTTGATTTAATATCTATTTCTTTCTGTAGATACAGATTGACTTAAATAAAACGATAAGTTTGATTTATATTTTCCTTGGACAGTCTCTGATGTCATTTCTGGCATTGCAAACAATTTTTTAATACAAGACTTTCTGAGTAATAACAGAGAAACACTTTTAAATTAAAAAAAAGACTGGAGCCTTGAGACAGAACAAATGGCCAAAACATGAGTGCTTGAGTGAATGATTGTATGAATGTGTGTGATTGCAAATAAGCAATATAAAGTCTAAATTCATGTTTCTAATTTCAGTGTCAACTATGCACACTGGTACTCAGCCGACAACTACATCTGGACCAACCTCTCCCACGACATGTCAGCAATCATGTTCATGGTCAGAATGGTTTGATACAACATTCCCCACTCCAGGTCCCAATGGCGGAGACTCTGAAACATACAATAATATTAGAGCAGCTGGCTACAAAATCTGTGAAAAACCTAGCAAAATTCAGTGCCGAGCTGAAAAGTATCCCAATAAAAGCATAAGCGATATTGGGCAAGTTGTGGAATGTAATATCAAAGAGGGTTTGATATGCAAGAACAATGATCAGTCAGGGCCATTTCCATTATGTTTGAACTACCAAATACGAGTTTACTGCTGTGAAAAGAAGCACTGTACAACACAGCAACCAGAAACTTCACAAACATTAACTACCACAACAAAGACAACCCCACATCATTGTGAAGCCTGTACTTGGACGCCATGGATGAATGTTGATTATCCTGAATATGGGCCGAATGGAGGTGACAATGAAACTATAAAAAATGTAATCAAGTCTGGGCGCTATAAAGTATGTGAAAAACCAACCCAAGTACAGTGTCAAGCAGTACGCTACCCAGGAATTCCATTATCAGAGTTGCATCAAAATGTTACATGTACTGACTCAGGTTTACTATGTGAGAACAAATATCAAACTCTCATTTGTCTTGATTATGAGATAAAAGCAAAATGTTGCAAGAGCATTGAATGTTCGACCACAACCCAAACTACAACAACAGCACCAAAATCAACCAGGCCGAAAACAACTACAACAAAAACACCAACAACCACAACAACATTTCCACCCACCACAACAACCACTCCGACAACCACTCACATACCACCATATCCCATATCCACGACACCATGCAAGCCTTGCACTTGGTCAGCATGGATGGACTTTGGCCCTCCTACAACAGGTGCTAATGGTGGAGAAATTGTTCCAATAAGAAGGATAACTGAAGTGTATCCTAACATCTGTTTCACTCCAGCTGCAGTAGAATGCAGAGCAAAACTATACCCTGGACTTCCACTTTCACAGCTGGGTCAAGTAGTGACTTGTAATGCCAAAGATGGACTGATTTGTTTGAACCAAAATCAGGGTCTTCAGGAACAGTGCTTTGATTATGAGATAAGGGTGTACTGTTGCAATGCAGATGATAATTGTTGCGGTCCAAATATCTGTACAACGAGTACCACAACTACGACAACTACAACAACAACAACAAAACCTCCCACTACCACAACAACAACTCCACCGACAACAACCACAACAACAACTCCCCCGACAACAACCACAACATCTCCGCCTACCACAACAACACCTCCAACATCCACAACAACAACTCCAACAACACCAAAAACCACAACTCCGACCACGACACCATGCAAGCCTTGCACTTGGTCAGCATGGATGGACTTTGGCCCTCCTACAACAGGTGCTAATGGTG
>JBBPDE010000038.1:2078080-2093787 GCA_037974605.1 Nannopetersius ansorgii | reverse complement strand
TCTCCACATCATTGCATTCAGTTTTTATTCACAATTTGTTTAGTGTCCCAACTTTTTTGGAATCCGGTTTGTATTTAAATGATATAGTATTAATGAGTGCATAATTAAATGCAGTAACTCTGATTTCTCCTACAGCTGTACGGAGAAGAGCGCTGGTGTGGAGGGCTGCCTGCAGAACAACGTGATCTCTGCTCCTCACGGTACGAAACAAGCCTTTCTCTGGTTGTATGGGAGCTAAAGCTTGTCACTTATCACTCATCCACCTCTTTTTCTTTCCTGAAAAGGGGAGGGGCTTCACATTAGCTACTTGATTGGTGGAGCCCTGACAGTTTTGGCCATCCTGGTTCTTATAGTTGTGTACATCATCTACAGGTGAGAACAGAGACTTTTTTCAAAGCCCACGGAAGTTAATTTTGCCCTTCAGTAGTGCTCATAATTATTTATCATACTGATCTTTTCACATGTTCACTTTGTTACACAGATGCCCTTTTTACTCTAAAATTGGCAAATTAACTTTACATTCATGCATGTGACATAAATTTGACCAGGAGGGGGCGACATAAGATTTTGACGACTGTGGGAGGGGTGTTGGGGAAATGCGCTTTTATTGATGGGTTGGGGAATTAATTTTTACTTTTAATGTGTGAAGCATTCATATCCTTATCCTCAGGCACAAAAAGTCTAAGTTTGCTGATCCAGGTGTGAGTAATCTGACCTACAGTAACCCCTCATACCGGACGTCAACACAGGAGGTCAAAATAGAGACCAGTCAGAAACCGCCGATATACAATCAGCTACGATATAAAAAAGAGGTATGTTTTTTTTGTTGTTGTTGATTTTCTATCTTTTTATTTGTCTTCACTATCAATATGTAGATTTACAGACCTCAGGAAAACACTCCTGATCTTTCTCACAACGTTTCTTCCCTCACTGTAGCTCTCTCACCCCTACAACTCCCTCTCTCCCTTCATCTTCTGATTTGCTCCTTTCTTTTCGCTGCTGTGTTGGGGTGAAGCAGGTAGATATAATCCACATGGGGATCACGGTGTCTCAGTGCTGTTTTATTTAACCCTCTGCATGGCCTAAAGGCGCACTCAGGGACTTAACCTGTTAAAATAACCATTTGCTGTGTGAGATTTTTACTTGTGTTCCTGCATTTCACACGAAAATTCAATAATCTGTTACTTTGTGTTGTGAATCCTTCTTGTATATTTAATGTTTTTACTCCTCTAAATTTTTTATTTTCTGTCTATATGCACGTTGAGATTTTTTTTGGTAAAAAATAAAGTGCAATATAAATGCTATTTATTATTATTATTATTGAACTCACCACCTGACTGCAGAACCACAGTTTCAGGCCTGTGGTGATACAGGTAGCGCTAAATTTATAAATGTATATGAAATAAAGACATATTTATAGAATATATAAATATCTCCTTGTCAGTGAGATGGCATTCACCTCCATGCTGGTGTGACTCGTCTGATTTCAACTTGTGATCATTGAATGATTGTTGTACAACAGCATGAGCTGTGGTTACAGTGCCATAGAACAGATGAACATATAAGGGAAAAGATAAATACTCGAAAAGGTCATTTATAAAGGCATTGAGCCAATAGATTTGTTTCACATTGTCAAACAGCGAGTGTGTATTTCTCGGTTGTGTGTGTTGTGCTCTTGAGTGTTCTACACGGCCCTCCGTCTGTCCGTTGGTGAGTCAGCTGTAGGGACGGAGTATAGAGTAATATACTTATTGATGGACTGTCAGATGTATAAAAGTATAAAAATCAAACTTTGAGTGTAAAGATGATCATGTATCGAATGTAATCCTGAATCTCCATCAACCTGCAGTGTTAGAATGTTCAGTGTTGAACATTCCAGATCACACCAGTGTGGTGCTACATTTTAATGTAAAGCAGTCAGACGTGTGCTGGTACCAACCATGTGCTGGTACATGCTGATGGGTTAAGTGACTTTACTTGGAAATGCTTTTCTGTTTTGAGGTGTTCAACAGTCTCCTACAGCCCAAAGCTTATAATGATGCGATGTTGCATAATATGTAAACATAACAGCATCATTATTTAGTTATTACTTAAATTAATTCTGTACTAACAGTAACTGTATGTTGAGCATGAGGCTTACGGTCTGCGTGTGGTGCAGATTTGAATGCTTGAATGTTGATTTTATGTGTTTGGTATGGACACATTATACAAAATTAGACATTCATTAAATTTATGTAATTGAAAATATTAGTATTCCCAAATCAGCTTTAATGCATCTCAACCCACTGTTGGCAGCTATGAACAGTTTCTGTTTCAAGTGGCATTTTTTGCTGCAGATAGGGAATGCGTAGTCTGGCCATTCACTCACAGCAGCACGGTTATGCTAACATTATTGTCAGTCAACAAACAACGTTTTTGTTTAGCAGCTTTCAGCACTGTTAGCTAGTGTTGGCTGCTTTCAGTTAGTATACTGTCTACTGGCTGGCTCTAGCTATTTTCATTCAGCAGAGTGTTAGTGTGGTGCTCCCAAGGACCACATGAGTAGCCCACGGACCATTTCCAAAAAAAACTCACTAGTGAGCAGCATCTAACATTTAATTTTATTCTGTTGTTTATTCTGTTGATTTGAAAATGACAATATCTAAACAAAAAAGTATTTAAAATATGTTTATTATACATGAAGTTTCGATACGTTTAGGTAAACTTGGTTCTAGTGTATCAAACTGGTAGCTCTTCGTATGGCTCAGTACCCGTGAAGTAGCTCTCAGTTTCAAAAAGCTTGGTGACCCCTGGTGTAATACACAGTTTTATCTATGTTCACCTAGCTTTAGCTGTTTCTTGCTTTAGCTGTTTTCAGTTAGCAGATTTTTCAAGCATTGGCTATTTTCACTTAAGGGTTTTATATATAGATAGCTGACTTAGCAGAGTTGGCCTGCCTATATTTGGTTAGCTAATTCTAGCTTTTGCCAGTTACCTAGTATTTGTGTTATGTAATTATTTTGGAGATTAACACATGTTGTAAATTTGAAAAAAATTCTTGTTGTTTATGTTTTTGTCTTGCTAATACCTGATTTTTTTTATATTAGACTAATAAACTGCAGGATGCCGATTTATACTAACTTAAACTGATTGTTATGAAGTGGACAAAATAATTCTTGATGCTTGATATCGTCACAATTGCCTCAGTGCTTGTGTTCTTTCTAAAAATGTGTGTGTGTTTAGGGTGTTGGGGAAGGCAGCTACACCAAAGAGAAGATCCGGATCGTGGAGGGGGTGTGTCTGCTGTCGGGAGAGGAGCTATATTGGGAGGATCTGAAGCAGCTGAAGGTGTGTCGGGGGAGTGGCCTCCACGCGTGCATGCGCACGGACACCGTGTCCCTGCAGGCTAGCTCCGCCTCCCTCGACGACACAGAGACCGAACAACTGCTGCAGGGCGACCAATCAGAATGCTCCAGCATTAATACAGCCATGGCCACGCCTCAACGCCACAGCGCACACCCCGACACGGGCTGGGCTCCCAACCGCAAACCCTCCACCGAGAGCGAAGTGTGATACACACACACATACACATACACACATACCCAGACTGAATACACACACTACACTCACCTGCTAGGCCCAGACTCCGCCCATAGGTGGCTACTGTTGCTAGGACAATATAGTCTGATGAGAAACTGTGGTCGGTTTTTTATTACAGGTTCTACATATCTGAAGGTTCTTTAAGGATTATTTAGTAAAGGCAATGGTTGTAAAATGGTCAAAAAAACGCTCAAAAAAACATTTAAAGGCTTAAATGGGTCCTTGCTTGGTTACACACATGATGGAAAACCTGCTATATGTGGTTCTTTAATCTTTTTTCTAGTTCTGTAAAGCACCTGCAGAGGTTTAGTTTGGGTGGACATGTAAGCGGGGGGTTGGTAAAGATTTTGTGGACAAGATATGGAAAGATTTAACGATCATCAAATCTCAATGTAATATTTGCATTGACATTTAGTGATATATATTACCGTTTCTCGTCAGGCAGCACAACATAACTGTGGGTGGAGCCTAGAAATCAGTCAACACACACACACACACACACACACACACACACACACACACACACACACACACACACACACAGTTGTAGCTGTACTCTAATCCAGGCCATGCAACAAAGTCTTGATAATACTAAAATACCCTTTTATTTCACTTAGCATTGGGTAAACATATACACACACCACAACAGAAGCCTGTGCCAGGAGGGCCCTCCGTCCATCTTCTGCTGATGTGGTCATCATCCCTAACCTCTTGACCCCTGATCCTCACCCTGTCTAGCCCTCCTGTGCAGGACTGCAGAGCAGCGGAGCGAGAGAATGAAAGTAATGTTTTGGGAGCGACATGAGGACTCAGAAACGTCCTGAAGCATTTGGGTTTTACTTTTGAGGACGGTGTTTAGGGCCTCTTGTGGACCTCTGAAGGGACCCATCCCTCGCCTCGTCTTCATGAACTCTTAAGAACTTATTTATGAACTTTTTGTACTTCTCTTCTGAGTGTTTTTTTTTTAATTCCACGATAAAGACTGTTAAAGGCCTTGTGCGTTCAGAAGACTGACATGTGGTGCCGCCAAAGGACATTTTGGGCAGAGCAAGGTCCAATTAGGAATTGTCAATGCTAACGCTAATGCTAAAGCTGATTTCACTGAAATGTGGTTTGCCTCGTTTTTTCCTCATTTTTCTGCCTCATCGAATGAAACTTGCCTTTTTTTAACATCGGAGTCATTGATGTGTTGAACGTAAGGATAAATGATTTTAAAAAAAACAACAATATACTTGTCCTCGGGGAAAGTAGTCTGAATGAAGTGGACGTGCCAAACCTCGCCGTTGCTGTTGTTGTTGTTTTTGCTGTATTTATATTTAGAGCTGTTTGGCATTTCTCTCTTTCACTCTCTACACTTTACATAGTCGATCAACCATCTCAAAACCTGCAAAGCACCGTGCACTTACAGTCCTGTAGCCTCCCGAGGCATCTCGTGGTGCTTTCACACCACTGGTGTAATCACCACTGACCATGGAGTCATTTTAAGGTAAACATTGTTGCTGCCATTGCAAAACCTCTTCTTTTTCGTGTCTGAAAGCTACATTTTGTGTGCGTTTCATTACCAATAGAACAAAGTATGGACACTAGATGCACAGATAATGACCCCCTCCCTCCTGACCTGTTATGAGAGCCAAGTTGCACCACCTGACCTGTATAAGGTATCCATTAATTAATCCTAACAACCTTATCTCAACACTTCTGTAAGTTATTAGACATTCTTATAACGTGAGTCAGCCCGTCTGACCCTGGGGATCTGCCTGCTTGACCCATGGATCAACCCACTCCCGCATCACTACTAAATACATTAACTTACATTACATTTTTATCTCTGGATTTGTTGCTATAGCGACTGTTTTTGAATAAAAGCAATTCTGAGTCAGTTTTGTAATCTCGGTCTGCTGCATCTGTAGAGACACTCAATCAGTACGAACCATGCCCCCCTGATCCACCCCCAGACCCACAGCAACTGCCCACTGACCCCTGATATAACACGCATACACATTAGAACACATACACACAATAACAATTACTGTGTATTGTGACATGGTTATTATTGACTTAGTATTATATGATGCACATTACTTATATTAATACTCTTTATTTGCTGGTTCTAATGTAATATGCATAAATAGTTAGATTTTAGGCTGTGAAAGTGATACTAGACATATTGACAAATTGCAGCAATTTTTACTGCTCTGTTAAAACACTGTATTCTGTTGTAATAACTGTACTGCTTGTACTGTGTGTATATAAGTCAGTAAGAAGAAAAACTCCTCTTTTGAAAATATTTACGTTATTATTTTTTCAGTAAAAATTCAACAAGTGCAGGGGACTGAAAAAAATAAGGAACAGACAGTGTATATTTACACTCTTGTGAAAGCAGTGTATATTTACACTCTTACTGGCTGTTATTATAGTACATTGTACCTAGAGATGATCCAGGATCAGTGGGCTGATGCTGATCTCAGATTATTTTTTTTTCCCTGACTATGCCGATACGTAATTTCTAAAATGCAAACACATCCACCTGCGTTAATAATAGATGTTTTAACTAAAATGTAGTGTTCAGCTGCATTAATATTTTAAATTTTGATTTAAAATATTACATTCTTTTATAACATTAAATTAACATTTTAAATTTAAAACCCTGGTTAATTTTAAAGTAAGCTGTTTTGAATGGGAGGGAAGTTTTGGATTGTGCGCTGCGGATGCGGCAGACTCCAGGTTTTAAAAAATTCCTTTGAAAGGATGACTTTTGTTTTGTATTTTTGGAGACTGTCTTTTTGAGGACTTTTTTTGCATTTGTGTCCTCGAAAAGTAAACATTTTCTGATTTCAGCGCTGAGCTGAACCTGCTGCTACAACCTGCACCAAGCACTGAGGCCCCCGAGGAGCGGCAGCTATCCCTCAGCTCCACAACTCACAGAAAATCAACCGAAATATAAAAACCTGTAAAACAACATGTAAAACTGCTTTCCTTCATCTTCAGAGTTGTACAGAGTTAGGAACGGCGTTTGTACGTGTTTAAAGATGTGTTGATTTATTGTATAGTCTTTTGTACAAAGGGATTGGATTTGTTACTGTTTTTTGTTTGTTTTGTGTGTTTTTCTTTTGTTTTACGGGGATCGTTAACACTTGGCGCAGTGATCGGGTTTCTTCCTGCCACCACAGAGTCCGACCAGTTTATTAGTAGCAGTTTATTCTCATTTATGTGCAGTTTTAACATAGAAATAGGCTATTTAAGAAAAGAAGCTCCCCATCAAAAATATAATATTCAAGCCTCTAAACTGCTCCACATTGTGGAATTTGTGCTTCTAGTGACCATAAAAGTGAAAATATATTGAAATTTTTATAGCTAAATAGCATTTTGCCCATAAAAATGTAATAATTAGAATATATATTCCAATACATTGTTTACATGTTCATATATTGGCAATATTATGCAATATATTTTATTTTTTGTGGGTTAGAACTCAAACTGGATCATAATGAGTGGAAGCGCTGCTAATGAGCTCGTTTCCTTTTGTTAAGGCAGGAAAGTAAATTGGTTTTGCTGCCTGAACGTCGACGAGCCCCTGGAATTGGACTCACTGGAGATTGGACTTATCTAACCACTTTCTTGGTGTCCAAGCCTTGTGAACGATAGGGTTGATGCCAGTTATTTAACAGAGTGCTCTTTTACGTTTCAGAAATGTTGCTCACCTGTAACTGTTGTAAAGTTAAACTAAAAGAGATATTTATGATTTCTTTGTTTGGTCGTCTTATAGATGTAAATATGAAAAAGACTGTATATGTATTTTCCCCGTTGCAATACTAACAGGCTGTGTTGTGTGACAGTGAATTACTCCTTTGCTATCTTTTAATATAAAACTGCCTTTGCATTTGAACAGAAATCTGGACTATTTTTTTGGTTTACAGGCGTCCAATTAGGCCTGTTCTTCACACGATTCCAAACAAGTGTAGTATATTTGTTTCTTTATCAGGCCTTGATCAGGCCTAGAGCATTTATAGCAAACCATTATAGTTATAGCACAACTTATAACGTACCATCAACATTATGCAAAACTCACTTTAAAAAAAAAAAAAGTTATAATAGGTCTATGGGCTATACAAAACATGTTCATGAAGTTCTTTGTACAAAATCACTCGTACATAAAGAGTCTCAGCAGCTTTATTCTTGACAGTTCAGTCCCTTTTAAAATGAGCCATTTGTATTGCTCCCTAATTGTGATGTCACACTAAGGAAATTTGCATAGGACCACCCACTAGATTAGTGAAAGTGATCACTTGGTAATACGGGAACACACCACAGCACACAGTGTGACCAGCACGAAAGTCAACCTTTGCATTTAACCAATTCACCAAGTGAAGCAGTGGGCAGCCAGGAACACTGCAGAGTTTGGTGCCTAGCGGTCTTGGGAATCTAACTCACGACTTCCCCTAACCACTAGGCTACCAGCTGCCCCTAATTTAAGATCTGCCATTTTTGTCTTGGTTTACAAGCACCCATAAGACGCCAAGCTCTATAGCCCAATACTTTTGTCCATCTAGTGTATCTCTTACTCTTTCTTCCTCCCTTTCTTCAGCCTGGTCACCATACAGGCTAGAACCACTGGCACAGATTGAATGGATGGAGAGAAAGAAACACTTTCACTGGTGTTAAAGACATAAGCTGTGTCTGAAAAGTGCACTCGTTCACTATGTAGTTAGTCATTTTGTAGTGGTGTCCGGAATTTCAACTGTCAGTTTCACCTACAAAATTGGCGTGCGACATGCCAAAATCTAATGTTCAGACACTGTACACTACATGAATACACATATATTATCATGCGCTGCGGGTTCTTTTACTGTGCCTTACATAGTCAATGAGTGCATATTTCGGACACACTGCACACTACTTTTATTGCGCAGAAGTCAAGTAGAGGAGCAAGGGGCATACTTACACTTTCTTTCTTTCTCTCTCTCTCTCTCTCTTCGAGGAACACAGTAGTACCCAGGGCTGGACTGGAACAAAAAAATGGCCCGGACATTTTAGGCCGCGGCCTCATGTGCAGACTGTGTCTGAACTAGAGAGACGAAATGTTTATGCGACAGAGATAAATTGCCAAGATCCAGGACACTATTTAAGCGTAACATCCCGAGTGTACGTAAATGAATGTCATCTGCCCTTGATCACTAGTTAGCCCACTATATAGCAAACACTATGTAGTGAACGAGTGAACAAGTGCACTTTTCGGGCACAGCTATAGATTCGAATGTGTAAAATCCATTATTTATTTGAATAAAAGGGACAGAGTCCTTATACGGCTCATTTTGAAAGGGACTGAAACTGTCAAAAATAAAGCTGGTGAAATCATTTTTTCAGAGTGGTTTTGTGCAAAGAACTTCATAGACCTATTATAACTAAAGTGAATTTTACATAAAATGCCCCCTTTAATCTCACGTACTTCACGGGGAAGACCGCCTGGGTGGGCGGAGCGACGGCAGTTGCTTTAAATCGCTATTTTGAACTGGCCTATCAGCTTCTTCACCTTCTTAGCCAATCAGGACCGTGTTTTCTTTCTCATGCCCCACCTCAGCCAATCAGCAGCGCGCCCAGATTTCAAACGCCAGCCGTGCAGGAGCAGTGTGTTATCGAGAGAAGAGGAGAAGCGAGTTTGCAGGAGATTTAGAGCTCTTTGAAGAGATTTTTTTGTTTCAGAGCTGTTTTGTGGGTTTTCTGTTTCAGGTAAGCTAACACATTATTTTCACTAAGTGTTGTAAGGTAGCATATTGAAGCTTACTTATAGTTCTGCGGCACACGAACTCCGTCTTAAACACCCATGTACACTGTTTACCCTCATTTGGGAGCTATATATAGGAAAATGTTTAATTTGAGAATGTAAAACACAGTTTCAGAGCAGTACTTGTCTTGCAGTAAGCTGTAATGTTAATGGTAAATGTGTTTTTCTCTTCGTGAGCAAAGGGTATTTGTATTGAAGTGGCCCCTAACAGTCACACATCACAGCACACAGTGTTAACGATGTGAAATTCTTTCCTTGTATTTAAACCATTCACCAAGCGAAGCAGTGGGCTGCCATCAACAAGGGGCGCCCGGGGGCAGTGTGAGGAGGACGGTACCCTGTTCAAGGGTACTTCAGTGGTGCCACTATCAGTGCTGGGACTCCAACCCACAAGCTTCTATTTGCAGGGGTGACACCCTAACCACCAGGTCACCTAGTGCTTTAAGACCAAAATTCCAGCTTGTTTAACGTGTCTACAGAGAATCGCCATACCATTTAGCTGTATACTACTTATTAACTGCCAATACATGGTAGCCCAGTTTATCATGTATTGGCAGTTAGATGGCAAACTGGACCAAACGAAAAATGCCATACAAAGCAGGATAAATAGGGCAGATCATCTTACAGGGAAACAGTTTAGCAGCTGACATTTTCTCTTGCTGGGATCTGATTTTGTTTTGCAGCTGAATTACAGTGAAATACAGCACTGTGCAAAAGTCTTGAGTCCACCTCATTCTTCATGTTTTGCTTCTGAAGATCCAAACTTTCTTACATTTTAATTTAAGCCAGTTTGAAAGACTGTACGTTTCAGAAAATTTTATGTTTGACCAACAAGGTGATTGAAAACAAAATATTAAGAAATTAGTACTGTCTAGTTGTGGCGATACAGCCAGTTCAGACACCAGGCCCTGATACTAGATTATAATAACTTCACTTGACAAGTAATGCGTGTTTTTACATAAAATATTAGCAAGTAATTTATGGGGGAAATGTTTGGTTGGGTCATTGGTTATTATAATAAATCATTATCTTCAAAAAGACTTCTTGCACTGTTTCACTGCAAGGACAAAAAATTACACAAGCTAGAAAAATACATAAACTGCTGTAGGCTGAATAAGGAGATGTGAAATTAATGGACATTAATATTAAGTGTCCATCATGCAGCCATAGATAGAGTTTCAGAATGTGGAGAGTGATGTTCGAATCTTCCTCTTCTAGGTAATTATCTGAGCTGGCCACAGGCTGACCATCATGGGAGACGACAGTGAATGGATGAAACTTCCCACTGACCAGAAATGTGAACACAAGGTCAGTAGGATTACCTGACTGCCTCAGTGGTGCTGCTGGTGGACAGACAATGTCTTGTATATGCCTAAATTGATGTTTGTGCTTTTTTTAAAAATTTTTTTATAAAGCGGATCAGCTACTGGTCTGTGTGTTTTTATTTTATGCTCATTTATTACCAGATTGTATTCTATTTTTTTTTACTTTTTTAATGTTTTATTAATGGAATGTGTAATTGCCTTGTGTTACATGTAGGTATCTGTTATTGTATCGATGCTGATTTCTGATCAGTACAGATGCAGATCAATGGTCTTATTGGTCCTATTCATATTCTGGTGCAGAAAACAAATGTCTCATGAAGATGTAAATATTCAGCAACTGACTGATTTATTGGCAAAATAAGGCTCTAAACTGTGTCGAGTGTTCTGTGTATGTAACCAGAGGAGTGTTGCAACAAATGTTCTGATCAACAAATGTGTTGGTGATGTGCATGGTGCCCCTCCATCCCTACACTGATATAAGCGACCGTTTGAAAACTGTTAATGTTTTAACACTGCAGAAACTCCAGGAGAGTCACCAGACTTTAGCACTGACCAGTAAGGAACTGGATCTAGTTTAGAACCAGTTCTAAATACATTCTTAGTGTCTTAACTGTGCATGCCCAAGAAAGTATGTCTAAACATTAGAAAAATAATTTTTTATGCCCTTTCCCAGGTTTGGAAAGCAAGGTTAAGTGGTTACACAGAGGCTTTACAGCAGTTTCAGAGGATCACGGATGAGAAGAGTCCAGAATGGGGGAAATATCAAGGCCTGATCAAGAAATTTGTCACGGACTCAAATGCAGTAGCACAACTCAAAGGACTTGAAGCAGCTCTGGTGTACACTGAAAATGCACATGTGGCTTCCAGGTAAAGCACAGTTAGTGATTAATTCAAATCAAGTTTATTTTTATATGCCATTATCGCACAAACATTTCAGTGTGCTTTATGGAAATATATTAAAATAATAAGTCAGCACAATCATAGGAAGCAGGGCTGCATGTTATTAGGAAAACATGCGATAATGTTAAGTGTTGTGATGGTGATATCAGTCAGTAAAGTCAGTAAAAACTTAGCCTTTATAGTGTCCATGTTTTTCTGCTTTGGATTCGCTGGTAACATAGACTCCAGATGCTGACTAGTCTATGCAGAAAAAAAGAAATGCAATACTTCCATTCTGACGTTTTTTTTTGTTTGTTTTTTTAAATAAAGAATTTACTTAAACAGAGCATTTAATGCCTTCCATAAAACATTTGAACCATTGAACCATGTTAAAAAATCTGATTAAAAAAAAATTATTAAGTCTTAAATAAATGTAAACATAATTTAAATTATAGTAAGTTCTTCTTTTTTGCCCTCTTCTCTGTGGCACTGGGTGAAGAGCTTTGGACAAACACCATGTATTGCAGTTCAGTCAGTCTTTCGCGGTATGTATACTGCACACGTTAATATCACGATGATGGTAAATTTGCGATATATTGTGCAGCCCTAATAGGAAGTATGATTGTTTGATGTGAAATGGTTCATTGTAGGGACCAGATGCCTCCAAAACAAGCACAGCCGTTTTATTCATTATTGACACCCAGTGAAGCTCCATGTCTTAAGTGTTTATGAATGTTGGTTGTGGTAAAACAATGGTGAATCGGAACTAAATTTGTTTCCTTTGTGGACTACTTGCCTCATGTCATCCTGTATGCATCTGTCCGCCATTAATGGGTTTGGTTTTTGGATCAAAATGTTGTCAATACTCTGGTAAAACCGCATAAAAGGGCGTCAGTCAGCTTAACCATTGCATGAAATAACATTTTGACGCAGTTTATAGATGCAGATGTCTTGTTCCCTTCACCACCACTATAAACAGTTCTGGCCCAGGGTTTGTCCAGAATGAAACAATCAACACCAAACCCACTCTGTTTACACCTTGATTATTTAAAATATTGGTTGCATCCCCATGACTTCAATAGATATTCTCCATACTTATATGCCACGGTGTTGGTTTTTATATACATATACATAAATTGTTTGTGGGTCAAACACCATGAGCACATCTGTCTTACAAAAACTGTTCTATTGTATTTTTCAATCCTTTTTTCACCACTGAAATTAGTGCTGCTGTTGTGTCAGGACCAAGAAGTTCTGTGTTGGGTTTTAATGTGGCTCTGTGTTCCTCAGGACTGTGGGTGAGGTCGTGTCTGGAGTGGTGTGTAAAGTATTTAACCAGCCGAAGGCCCGTGCAAAAGAGCTGGGCTCTGATATCTGCCTCATGTACATCGAGATCGAGAAAGCTGAGGCTGTTCAGGAGGAGCTTCTGAAAGGTCTCGACAACAAAAACCCCAAAATCGCACTGGCATGTGTGGAGGTTTTACGGAGGGCAGTGAGGTATGTGTGAAACCCTGAGTTGCTGTATATTCTGTATTAGGGCTGTGTGATATATTGGGAGTATATTGTAATCATGCTGTGTATGATATAGACAATCAGTATTGCAATTTTTACTTTTTCTTATTGCGATTGCAATGCCTTTCAGTGTATTAAAAGGACCCATATCACATTTCTGGAATTGATGAGACTTAAATATTGGCGTGGTGGTGGCCTCGTGGATAGGATACTTGCCTCTGGACAAAGAGGTCATGAATTCAAACCCTACCTTAAACACACCACCACTGGGTTTCTGAGCAATACCCTTAATCCCAATTTGCTCCATGGAGGCTGTCCCTTGTAGTTAAGGAATGGAAGTTGCTTTGGATAAAAGCGTCTGCTAAATGCTGTGAATATACATGTAAAGATTTTCAATGTTACATTTTCTCCCCCATCTGTGCACTCCAAAATAAGCCCCAAAATAATCAATCATTGTTTTGTGATGTCTCATTCTGGCTGCAGCATGCCAACACCTTAAATGATTAAAGGTTAAAGTAGGTTTTTGTCAGATACATCTCAATTCCTCAGAACATCCCGTAAGTCACCTGGAGCTGTGATTGCTCACCCAGTCAGGAACACTGATTGGTTTGAAAATATATTGTGCAGCCCTACTTAGCTATATGTGGGCAGTATCATTGTGATTAATTTTTATAAGTAGTCTCAATATTTTCTGATCGTCTTGTGATATAAAGTTGCCCACACAGCACGCAGTGTGAAGTGTGAAATTCTTTCTCTGCATTTATACTATTTACCAAGTAACCAACGAGGCTTGCCCAGGGAGCAGTGTGAGGACGGTGCCTTTTTAAAGAGTACCTCACTGATGATTAGCAGTCCTGGGATTCAAGCCCATAACCTTCTGATCACAGGGGCAACTCCCTAACCATTAGGCAACCGTCTGTCCTATATCAGGACCTAAGAACACTGAAAAGACCCTATTTAATGATCAGAACATGTTTCATTACACTCAGTTGAAATCATTTGTTTTTTTTTTATTAATGTGGCTTTTTTTGTTCCAATTATATGTATTAAAACCATTAAATATTTGCTTTGTCTTGAAGAATCTTGTTTGTTTTTGCCATGTTAACCATACACTTTATATGAAGTGTGTACTATCTGCCTGTTTTGTTTTGATGTTAATAGCCTTGTTCAGATGTTTTTGATTCTAGACATCTGTGATTGAGCCAGATTTTCATCAAGCATGATAAATCATGAAAGTCTTCTTTAATTTGTGTAATTGCAGATTTGTGCACATTCAGGTTGAGAGAGACTGTACTGGGATTTTTATCTACAAATAAACCAATCCTGTAGTAACATTTTTGTGTGTTTTCAGTGAATTCGGGTCAAAGATAATTACCCTGAAGCCTGTTGTCAAAGTTCTTCCGAAACTGTTTGAGTCACGAGAAAAGGCCATTAGAGACGAAGCCAAGATGCTGGCTGTGGAAGTTTACCGCTGGATCAGAGATGCTCTGCGGCCACCTCTTCAGAACATCAATTCTGTTCTGGTAAGAGTGTCATCTGTTGGTCTTTTACAACAAAACAGTTTTAAATGGTGTCTGGGCCCGTAAAATGTTTCCTGTAGCTCAGTACGTGCCCAATGTCTGTGTCCCACAAATTTGACCGATTATGATGAAATTCTTGTTAAAAGTTTGAGCTTGTCTTTTCTTGGTCCTAATAGTTTTACAGTATGATTTTCAGTTTGTGCAGCGCTGCTGAATCTGGAAAGTGGTCCTCATGATCTGTTTTTGTTTACCAGTTGAAGGAACTGGAGGAAGAGTGGTCTAAACTGCCGCCATCGGTGCCGAAGCAGAGCCGCTTCCTGCGTTCGCAGCAAGACCTCAAAGCGAAGTTTGAGCAGCAGCAGCAGAACGGAGACGAGGGAGGCAACGAGGCAGACGGTGCTTTGTTTATTTACTCATTAAGTTCTCATGGATTGAAGTTCTCCGTCGCTATGACGGATTTCCGTCAACTGAGGGCACTAAAGGTTAATAATGAGAATGAAGCAGAAATGGGGAACTATGAGTGGAGTTGAACAAGCTCCGGCAGACAAAGTTCTGGTCTTTTTCTTTCGTTTAATTATGATTTGATTATTTTTCCTAAAAATAAACCTCATGGCTTCGGCAGTTCTCTTGAACATTGACGGCTGCAGAGTATCCTACTGGCTGCGAGCTGTTTCTCGACACTTGTTTAAGATGCCAAACTTCATAGTAAGAGCAGCATTTAGTGCCACATCAGTCTCAAAGGCTTTTAATGTCCCAAAACAAAGACCTCTGCAAAAGGGCTTCTTGTTGCCTGGCGCATCCAATAATAGTAATAACAACAACAATAATAGGCTAGTAATAGTATATTTAACATAAAAAAAAAAGATCGAAATAGAACAGAAGTTCCAAGATTGGAAGTCAGTAGTTTGTCCTGAAGGGTCTCCTTTGCTAATAGTAGAGAAAACATGTTGGAAAACAGTGAAGAAAACCTATTGCTTGAACAGCCAAAAACGCTGAAGCTCTATATTCAGGACACTGGCTCCGTTGTCACGAATGCTACGAGAGCTTATGCTCCGTTAAAAATAAATAACAGCAGTTTTGGAGTCTGGTTTCTTGCTGTTAACAGAGGAA
>JBBPDE010000038.1:2052921-2064466 GCA_037974605.1 Nannopetersius ansorgii | reverse complement strand
ATCTATCTATCTATCTATCTATCTATCTATCTATCTATCTATCTATCTATCTATCTATCTATCTATCTATCTATCAGATAAATGCAAAGGTCTCAGTAGCACTGGGGACATTTTGTCTCCATCACATTTCGAAAGATGAGTAAAAATTCTTAATAAATGTTCTTTAAAAACGTATTTAACCTTTTAAGATCTGGGCATTAGTTTATATTGCAGCACAGTTTCCTCTCAGCAGGAACAGTCAGTGAATGCTCAGCATTTACTTCTCTCCCTCTTGCCTCTTGCCTCGGATCAATACCAGCCTTTCCGTTTGGTCTGGTTTCGTCAATATGGACTGATCTGAAGTCAGCTTTGGGTGTAAATAGGTTTTTAGTACTGCAGGGACTTTTTACAGGTGGTGCAGTTTTAAAAGGTTTACTGGACCCTGGAGTCAATAATAATCAGTGTGTGTGGAAACTTTATTTGCTGATTCATATTATACTTAATTTAGTTTTCCTTCTCAAAAACCGGATAACAAATTTTTATTCACTTTTCTTCTGGACACTATCTGTACACTATTATTTGATTCTATAGGATTAAATATACAAGATGAACATTCAGCCCATCATTTACATCAGTAATATGTATATTATTCATGTATATACGTAGCGGAAATTGATTGAAATTAAGAAATAATCCTCTGTCTTTCTTCCTATTTTCCTTCCAAATGCCCAGACATTTTTGTGTTTTAATGTAGTCTTGAGGAACAGAACAAAATCGGCTTTAGGTCTCAGTTTTCAGATGTTCAGAAGGTTCCAGCATAATCAATGTGTAAAATTATCGACTTTAAATGATCAGTATATAGTCCCCGATCATCCAGTTATATATAAGCGAATTAGGGGGAAATAATGGACATGTCACAGTTTGGAACAGTGCCAATATCTCAAAAACTATAGGAGGACAAGAGGGCCAAAATTCATGAAAATAATAAAAAATTAACTCAAGTAGAACAATAATAAATCAGTAGTAATCACGGCAAATTTTAAATTCAATATCTATTTAAATTCAGTAAACCAAATTCTGAGACAAGACCCAGCTCTGAGTTTGTGCAGGGTTGTTCAGAAGAAGCCGAGGGCGCGGGGGGGGGACACTGTATAATATCTATGACAGAGAAGATTGTGTTTCTACACAAATACAATAGAAACACTGCACAGAGAACAACAGTATGGGGCCTTATCACATTCCCTCTGAAAGAACCTGTCCTAAATCATGAACTACTAGGAGAATACACACACACGCATGCACGCACACACACACACACACACACGCGCACGCACACACACACACACACACCACACCATTCCTCCAATACAGTCTATCAAAGGGGCTCCTTTTATGAGCTTGCCTAGAAAAAAATCCATTACCTGAGGTACAAATCAATTCCAGATAAAGGTAATTTATTGTTGGGCTTCTCAAACGGTACTTGAGGACTTGTTATGGTTGGAGGAACATCCATCCCAGGCAAAGCCATCAGTCTTGTTTTATTTAAAACTTTTCCTCCTTCCATAGCCGTGGATGCGGGCTGGAGTAAATTACAGAGGCGTTCCCTCTTTCTTCTGGGGAATCACCTTCATCCTCAAAGCTGTGGCTGAAGAAATGATGAGACCTGGAGATCTGAGCTGGACCAGGTTTCTCCACTGAAAAACACCAGAAATATGCTGCTGCCTCTAAAATCAGCTCTGAAAGAAAAAACAACACAACGCTGACTTGTTTTCTCATATGTCTGTTCATGTTAATCTCTTTTCTTCACATTTTAAAGACTACAGACCTTTTTAACACATAATTCTTCAGCACATTTTAGATGGTGTGCTACTTTTTGTAATTATTTTCTGTGAGATAAATATAATCACATTATTGTGTCTCACTCTGGGAATTCTGTTCTGTTCTGTTTCCAGCAAGTGAGAGGGTATGTGAGTGAGTGAGTTAGTGGGTGAGAGAGAGAGAGAGAGAGAGAGAGAGAGAGAGAGAGAGAGAGAGAGAGAGAGAGAGAGAGAGAGAGAGAGAGAATAAGAGAGTGAGTGAGTGAGTGGGTGAGAAAGTGTGAGAGCTAAGTGTGAGAGTGAGTAAATGGGTGAGTGAGAGAGAGTGAGTGAGTGAGGGAGGGAGGGAGGGAGGGATTGGGTGGATGAGAGTGAGAGAAAGTAAATGAATGAGAAAATGAGTGAGTGAATGGGTGAGTGAAAGGGATGGAGTGAGAGAATGATGCGGATACATTTCTTCCCACTCGACTCGGGACATCCAGGAGAGAACAGGCCGGTGATGATGATAGTGATAATGATGGTGAATTCCAGCCCGGCTGATGACTCTGAATACATAAACTACAGAACAATACAGACTGATTCTCTGCTTTTCTCAGGCTGCTGTTCAATCACCTCCCTGGGAATTTGGTTTTCACAATCCATTCATATCCAATCTGCATGGACGAAGGAGACAGGGGACAAAGAAAGAAAGAAAGTAAGAAAAACAAAAAAGAGAAAAGAGAGCAATAAATGAAGATCGAGAAAGAAGGCAAGTAAGAAAGGCTGAAAGAGGACAGAGCGCTAATAGGGAGCAGGGAGAGAAAAGAAATAAACAAATAAATTAATTAATAAATTACCAAATAAAAAGAAAGAAAGTATCTGAAAGAAAAAATAAGAAAAAGGAAAAAGTGAAAGAAAGACAGCAAAAGAGAGAAAGATGGAGAAAGAGGGAGGGCAGAGAGAAATGACAAAGGAAGGGAGAGAAAGAAGGAGAGAGAGGAAGACTGAAAAAGAACAAAGAGAGAGATAGGGCACAGAGAAAGGAAAAATGCAGAAATGAAAGAAACAAAGAAGGAAAGTAACTGAAAGAAAAAAATTAGATAAGAGAAAAGAGAAAGAAAGAGAGGGAGCAAAAGAACGAAAAAGAAAGGGAGAGGGAAAAGAGAAACAGAAAGGGAGATAAACAAGGAGAGAGAGAAAGAGAGAGGGAGAGAGAGGGAGAGAGAGAGATAAATGGGGAGAGCTTGTGCTGATAGAGCGCAGTACTTGCTCAGAGGGCGAGAGACATGAGGAATTAGTGAGGAGTGTAGGGACAGTGTATTGTGTAGGCATACAATACGCAGCAATTTATCGTTATGAGGAGTTCATTCATCATTGAACAAATGGGGCAAATGCTGCATTTTTTGTCTTCAATAAGCTTCTCCCAAAGCAGATTAGGCTTTGCAATGTGTTGCACAGACTAAATGAGGCACACAAGGTTAAATAGAATTTGTTTAGCATTTTTGGAGTATTTTTACAACTTTCAATCACATCACAAACTTATTTCACCTCCATGTATACAGTATATATTTTTCCATGTAGACAGCAAATAATGTTTCTATGCTTTAATTTGTCAGTACTGCTCCTCTGATGGGTTTTTGGCCAGAACCACCAAACTGTAGAATCCTTGCTCAAGATTCAAAGCTTTTAGATTTTTGGGTGGACTAGAGAGATTAAACATCTCTCATATTCTCATACACATTACACAAACAGACGCACAAAAACAAAACAATTACAGTGAATTAATACATTGAATGCACACAGCAAACACTCTGGCAGGATACACACGCACAGACAGCAGCTCCATTGAACCCTAATCACCTGGAACACCATAACAACATAACCATGAGAGATCCCATAGTAACCACCTAGAAATACATTAGAAAAGATCCTGTCAGTCCCTTACCTGTGCCCTAGCAATCACCTTGAAAACCACAGTAACTAGATTCCAACACCATAACAACTGCCTGGAAAACCACATTGTCTGCTTAGCAATGTGAGCAAAACTTGCAAAGAACAGCCCTGGTTAAACAGCTTTTACAGCATTTTAGTGTTTAAGGTTTAACAGCAAAAAATAAGGTAAGTGTTTTCTAATAAATTGGCCATTGGATGGAGAAGCATGGTGGGGTTTTTAATAAAGTGGCCAGTGAATGGAAGCACAAGGTGGTGTTTCTAATAGCGTAGCCAATGAGTGACAGCCCAGAACAGCTGTGTCAAATAAAGTGGTGAACATCAAGCTTCCATCAGATTCTGCAAAAAGAAGAGACTTAAGTGCTGATTCTTATCTCAAGGTGCTCAGAAATAGAACCTTTTGAAGCTTGTTCTACCACTGAAGGGCAAAAAACACTAAAGCACTACAGCAATTTAGCCTCACAATAATGTTTAAAAGTTAAAGAGGAATCCGTGATTTGTAGAGAGTGTGGGTAGCTGTTTCCTACAGTAGTGAAGACTATTATATCTTAAAGTCAATAACACCACAAACTCGTTTCTATTAACAAAATGATTCTGCCTTAAGGAAGCTTTATTTCTGCATTTTAACAGGATTTGCTGGGATTAGGTCTTTTTATTGAAATAGGAATTCTATTCTATTCTATAATTAAATGGTAAACAGAGATGATCAGAGTGGGTTTGGCACCTTTCTCAAGAAACTCTGCTCTTAAGAAACTGTTCACAGTGGAGATGAATGGAACACCTGCCTCTAAAAGCTCCTTTGAGAAATCTTTGGTCCAAATACTAAACCCATTCGTGGCACAGGGATACATACAGGGTGTCATGAGGCAAAATAGTCCCCAAAGAAAAGTGATTTAGATTTTACCATCATCAGCATCCATACACATACAGCATAGAGGGCCCATAGTGAATAAATCAAATCTATTTGTGTAGGAGACGCCCTTCACCTCCACTGTAAAGAAATCAGAGTCTATGCAATAAACTGTTTCACACCAAACATCCTCTGAACCACTGAACCAACTTCACCCAAACCTCATGTATAGCAGAATTAGTATGGCACACATAGAAATTTACATTTTTTAGATATACTAAAAAACATATACTGTATATTGTAAGGGCAGGTAAGGAAACACTGAATAAAGGTAGAACGATTGTGGATGAGAAGATTATTCTGAATCAGAGGGTCAAATCTAAACCTTCACAGAGACAATCAGCTCCAGTTCTACAGAGCACAGCCAATACTGTTCTCTCTCTCTCACACACACACACACACACACACACACACACACACACACACACACACACACACACACACACACACACTCACACTTAGTAGTGTATCTACTCAGAAATGTAGCTGCTGGCTATGGTCCATGTAAATATGAGCCTCCAGCTGTGTGATTTATGTGCAGCCCTGAACTGCTTCACTTCTGTTCTGTAATTTTCAGGTAATGTTCTAAAAGCCCAGAGAGCAAAACCTTTTACTTTATGTAACCAGGGTGCATGGCTTACAAGAGCTCTAACAGGAGGCCACCACACACTGCTTAAAATAATAATAATAATTATTATAATAACATTACATTTATTAAGACCAGAATAACTTTTAGAGACAAAATTCCAGGAAAATTACAAGTTCTGAAATCACATGAAACTAATATAATTCTCCTGTAATACAGACTTATAGTATAATATATAGTAACATGTATGTGTATTAGTAGTTAGTTCAACTTTTAAAATGTTACTGTATGTATTTATTTAATTAAGAGTAAATCATTAAAATGAGCAGATTTTCAGTTTAAGGGAAACTGTAATACTGAAGTACTGAAATTACTGTATTTTGTATTTTTATATTGTTGTGTATTTTTAATGCTTTTTCGTATTTTATAGCTTGTTCCTAATTCTGGATGCAAGTATCCCAAATGATCCAGAGTTGACTAAACTCAAAATGCACTGTAACACTTGTTGCTTTATTTGTCATTTATTTTTGCTAGTGCACATAAACGTAAAAAAACACATTAAATAAAACTGCAGATTGGGGGATTGTAGGAGGTCTTTTGTCTGTTTTGCGTGATTGGTCTAATAAATATGAATGATTTGTGATGTCGTTAAAGTGGTTACAGTGAGTTTGGCACCAGCAGTGTGATTAATTGAGTGTTTAAACACTGAATGTGGTGATTGTGTGTGCAAATTAATTTGCACACTTTGCACCACGACTGTATCACGACTTGCTTGAGCCTAAATTGTTAATGTTTAAGATTTGAAAAATCAATTAAATTCCACTTTAAAGTTGGTTGAATATGATATTCATATATTTATATATTTATATAATTGCAATCCAGTTTACCATTGTGTTTAAGGCGAAGGATGGGACTTGATGAGGGTTTTTTATGATTTTTTCCCCCCTTTCTCCAGATCATCACGAACTTCCCATTAGGTGTCACATTAAAAAAAACACGTTTCTGCTCTCCGGTCATGATTTCCAGAACTAAAGAGTGAAGGCCCATCTGTGGAGCTTTTGATGCTCTGCAGCTTTCAGCTCAAACAGACCATTATATTGCTTTCATCGTTTTTAGAAACTGAACCCAGAAGCAAACGTCTCTGGCCACAAAGACACAACTAGGGTGAATCATGGAGAGGCAGGAACAATAAAGGCTCAAATTAAATGAAGAATGTTGTATCAGAAGGACCTAAACCTGAGGGCACAATTGGGTTGCACACATTCAGAGAATTTTTATATTGTTTACGTCCTCAGGCTTTTTTAATGTTATGGGGGAGGTCCCTAAGCACCCCAAGACAGAGAGAGATCAGTTAGGCCTCATCCACACGGACGTTTGAATCTTGGTTAAATGAACATGCTGTGAATGCCATACGCATTTTGGGTGCATTTTGTAGCTGCACTTGACTGGCTTTTGTGAGGCATTAACGCCAGCCTTCAGCACATTTTGTAGTTTTGTGTATTTACCTGTGGAGGCAGTAATTATTCTGTCCAAAGTGTTTACATGTGGGTCATCTTTGTGGATGGTTCCAGCTGTAGGCAAGGTAGCGGAGCTCAGGTGATGCTAGAATTAACAGCATGACTGAGGTTCAGAGGAGGCTTTTTGAGGCTTTTAACAGCAGGAGAAGAAATGTTAGTGCCAGACTAAATGTTTGTGAAGCTGGACGTGGCTAGAATGTGGATCTGGTGTGTGAAGAGGGTGCTGGAAAGACTTGTAACTGCAAATGTGATGTTGAGTATTAATGAGACATATTCCGGGGACAAGAATCATGGGACATATTCAGTCCTCTATAGCGTCAACTGAATGTAAACGCAGTAGTGACATTTTCTTTGTGTTCGTTGAGATTTTGGCAGAAATTGAGGCAAAGAAAATGTTTTTTGCATTGTTTATTTGACACCACCCGCACATCCAGCCAGCCAAACGCAGGTAATGAACGCCCATGTGGACTTTAATTTACTCCAATAAGCAGAAAAATGGTTGCTGTTCAGTCCACGGTCATCTGACATCATGAATGCCAGAAAAAAACCTGATTCAGACATTCGTGTTGACGAGGCCTTATATTGAGACTACAGATCCAAATAGAAATGTTAAGGTAAGTGAAAACACAAGGTTGGTGTTTCTAATAAAGTGACTAGTGGGTTTTAGGTTAGCTCAGGTTTGGTAGTCAGGTTGGATTAATGGATAAGAGTCTAATTCTTATCCTCTTATGCATTAAAAGCACGCACAAATGAAATATACTTTTCAAAAACGCACTTGAATCTTTCAGAAAATGTGGCTTTATTTCAGGGCAGATTATAATACTGCACTTCAGCAATTATCTGTGATTACTGGCTTTCTGCAGGTTAAATGTGCCAGGAGGAGCTGAAAATTTTAAATTGGAGCTGGGTCTTTGTTCCTGCGGGCCAGGCCAGGCAGCATGGAGATGCAATAAAGTGACCACACACACACACACACACACACACATACATACACACACACACACACACACACACACACATGCACACAACCGATCTTACCACTAAAACTCTCTTACTGATCTCAGATTCACATGGAGGTGTTGCTACAGAAACAGTCCTGTCTTCATCTTCAGGAAGACTAAAGAGATTATTAATTATTATTAATTAAAGATTATTCATCACTCAGAAACAAGACTGGAGAAGTTAGGTGAGAGATAGTAAATTACAAAAGAGGTGTTAGGGAAAGAAGTTTGGTGAGAACCGGTTCACTATATAGAAATTGACCGATCATATTTCTTTATAGTGATGGTGTCATACAGTCATTCTATTCACTATCAATCCCCAGTAAAGCTCCATGTCTCTGAGTGTTTATATGGATGTTGATTATGGTAAAATAGTGGAGAATCTGAACTAAATCACTTTTCTTTGGGGGCTATGTTTCCCCCCACCATTAATAGGTTTAGTTTAGGACCAAGAGGTTCTCAAAATTCTGGTAGAACAACATCTCAGGTGTCAGGCAACCATAACCATTTCATGGAATAACATCTGCTTCCATTCATCTCCACTGTGAACAATTCTGACTCTGCGAGTTTCACACCAAACCTGCTCTGGTCCTCTCAGTTTATATCTCAAGTACTTAATTATGAGGGAATTAAAAAAATATCATCTGCATCTTTAAAATACCCATCTGCATCTGCAAGATATTTCTGTTAAAGCACCATAAAAGTGGTCTCCACTGGCTTCTCCTGATATTTGACTGCGCTGTTGAGTAATTTAAATGGATGTCACTGTAAGACTGGAGGCGCTAAATCTCTCCATCATCACGGGTCTGGGGTCTGTCAGCCCTGTGTGCAGCAGAAAGAGGAGAAAGGAGCTTTTAAAGTGAGAAAGCTCGTTAAACTCCGAGCTTTTCTTTGTAGCTGCTCTGTGTACAGGGGCTTATCAATAATTGGGTCTGTCGGGAGCGCAGTGAAGTTTAAAGTCGCATCCAGCTCCCCCGAGCCGAATCAATGACACAAAAAGCCTTTTCATTTACTATTCATTGACATTTAAAGTTTTACCTCATTAGGCACTGTAACACTGAGGCTAATTGTCGGGAGAACAAGAATCGGTGCGTTCTTGCATTGACAGCGGAGCTTTGTATCGTTTTGCACCTTTGACTGGAGTAACTGCTACATTCTTTGTTATTAAAACTGTGTGAAGAGCGAGTGCAGTGAACTATGGAGTAGCAAAGTTAAAAAAATCACTGAACAACAGATGTTCGGCCCTGAGCTCACATCACTCATGTCTTCTGGGGGGTTTTTTGGAGACTGGTTTAGTAAGGCCATGAGGAAGGAGATCACACACACACACACACACACACTTCTTCTGTGCATTGGAATCTGAAATGATACTACACAATATAAATGATACTACAAAATGTTTCAGTAATTATTATAATTAGTATAGTTTTCTTAGAGACACACAGCATATGGTCAATAGTACAATCACACTTAAATGAGCTTAATAGGCATGTATATGGCGTTTCCACTCCTTTGGCTCAGACAGTGAAAAACAGGCCTTATTTATAACTAAATGCAACTAAGTGAATAGACAACTGTATCAAACACCAGTAACAAATTTTATAGATAAGTGCAATGTCTTGGATGATAATAAAAATAGCTAGATGGCCTGAAGGCAATCATTTAGAATAAATAGGCTGCAGTTTCTGACCTTACTACAGGAATTCTGTAAAGCAATGCCCATTTTGTTTTTAGAAAATAAAGTTATATCCTCCTAGAGAAGCAGAGTGCAAAACAACTACTCTGTGGTCCATGGGAAGTGAGATCAGGGTGATGTAAGATTGGCTTCACATCAGTCCGTGTGTTTTAGAACAGTGGGGTTGGACTGGTATCCATAGCAACAATAAACCAATGAAGGACATTCACGGACACATCATTTCTGCAACATGAGACCTAAAACAGAGGAAGCAAATCAGTATGCTTCGAAAGGTAAGTTCTGATACTTTAGCTGTGTTTATGTACTGGCTTTTTCCACTCTTTACGTGTCTGACAAAATAACCAGAAAAGTACAGACTCAAACGGTCTACAAACAGAATGTAAACTGAATTTACCTGTAAACATAATTGTGTGACTTACTATGTAATTATGCTGCACTGACATAAATTTAATGTAAATCAAAGCAAATACAAAAAGTAACCTAACATTAGTTTTAGTTATGTCTAAGAGGCTGAAGCCTGATATCAATGTTGCCACTATTGTTTATGTGAATACACACAGGCGGGTCAGCTGAATGTTACTGGAGATCTCAAGAAGCTTCAGGCTTGGATTAGACACAAGAGTCTTCCAGCTGGCATCTATAACAATGTGCAGAAGAGCGACTGGCCTTTTACAGATGTGAACTCTTTCACCCACAGGCGAGTTTCTGTCTTACAGGTACAGGAGGCAGGATTAGCTACGATTAATGCTGAGAAAATACGGGAGGTGAAAAATGTTAAAAATATTCCTTAAGACAACCACATGAAAGCAATTTAACACGATTTTTACACAAAAACGTTTAAAAACTTACACTACCAGTCAAAAGTTGGTGCACATATAGAGATTTTCTGCATTTGCATGTTACTCACTCACCATTTCCTAAAAATACACATTTTTTGCTAATTAATACATTTATAGTATGTTTACCATTACAGTTCCTTTATTAGACAGAAAATGTCATTTTTTATTCATCACTGACCTACAAAAAGCCACCTACTATAATTCTTATTCTAACAATAATAATATAGATCACCGGGCGAGTGTTAGATATTAATAGAGCTGTTAAGTGATGAAATAGTTATCTAGTGCATTTAATGTTAAAGGACAGTCTGGAATTTGACTCTGCATCACCACACAGCCAGTAAATAGGATGTCATACATACACTGTTATTCCAAAGATAAGACTGTTTGACAAGCATAAAATAGTAATTTTGCAACAAAAAGGTGATTCAAAGAAATAAATGTGTGGCTCAAGACAATAAGATATATATATATATGGGTTTGAAATCTGCAGGTTTTTAACCATTTTCTGCAAACAATGTCATTTCTTTCTGCAAAACAACAGTGTAAGCAAAGCAATACATTTTCACATACATTACAGTAAATCATAATAAAAACCGAGGAAACTTGCAGAAGTTTGTCAGCATGTCTACACTGTGCTGTGTATATTTACCTGGGGGATGAATTAGCCAGAATTTCTTGCCTGGTGGGGCTCAAAGAGCCTTGGGCTACAAGATTGGAAAGTGTAAACTCTGTTTTATTTGTGTGCAGCTGTAGTATTGAGGTGCATATTTGTGTTTTGACAGCTATTTGTTTGTTGATTTGTTTGCTTCACATTTCACCTTACTGTTACGATCGGGCTCAGGATCGCAACAAAAATAAAACACACATGAAATTCCAGCAGTGATCAGTCCACAGACTGTTGTGTGTCGGTCCTGTCCTTGTTGTGTCCCGGTTTCTGTTCTGGTTCTGTGTTTGCCCTGTCTTGGTTCCCTGTTTTCGGTGTGGTGTCGTGTCTGTGTTTGTGCCTGGTCGTGTTTCGGCCCTGGCCCCTTGTTCCCCTTGTGGCCATGTCCCTGTGTAGGTCCTGCCCCTTTTCCTGATTGGGCCCGGGCCTCTGTCTTGATTCACGGTTCTGGTTTGGCCTGGGCCTCTGCTGCCTGCATTCCCTTGTGGACCCGCTGGGGGTCCCCCTGTTCCCTGATGTTCTCTGTATGTGGTCATGACACCTGTTCTGTATTATGTCACCTGAAGTGTATCCCTCGTTAGTGTTCCCCTGTCTCTGATTGGTC
>JBBPDE010000038.1:2021446-2037561 GCA_037974605.1 Nannopetersius ansorgii | reverse complement strand
ACACACACACACACACACACACACATACACACACACACACACACACACACACACACACACACACACACACACACAGATTACAGATTACAGATTTAAACTTTTTAAACTTTTTAAAAAACACATCCATTGTAAATAAGTTCTAAATGCAGACATTACACAGTAAAATAATTAAAGCAATTAAATGAAAAGGCAAACCAAAATACTTTATTCTAATTCTGCTAATAATTAATTAATCAATTCACTGAATTCATAATCCAAAAATCACTGTATGAACTAAATTATGAAAACAAAAGCAATTAAATAGATGGAAATTAAAACCAGTCCACTGGTGACAGTGAGCAGTGTGCAGTGTGTAGTGTATAGAGAGTGGTGTGTAGTGAACAATGTGCAATGCTCAGTGTGCTATATGTAGCGAAGATAGTGCAGTAGTGCAAAGTGTATAGTGTGTGGTGTGTAGTGAGCAGTGTGCAGTGAATAGTGAGCAGTGTGCAGTAATTAGCTTGAGGTGTGCGGTGGCAATGTATAATTTGTGTTGTGCTGTGTGTAGTGTGCATTGTGAAGTGAATAGTGAGGCATATGAAATAAGCAGTGTGCAGTTTGCAGTGCATAGTGCAGTGTGCAGTTTGCAGTGAACAGTGAGCAGTGTGGAGTAAGCAGCGTAGTCAACAGAGTGTGGTGTGCAGTGGCAATGTGTAGTGTGTACTGTGCAGTGTGTAGTGAGCAGTGTGCAGTGTGGAATGACACAAGTGCAGTGAGGACTGTGTAGTGTGCAGTGAGCAATGTGCAGTCTACAGTGTATGGTGTGCATTGTGCAATGAGGACTGTGTAGTGTGTCTGCAATATGCAGTAAGCAGTGTGTGATGTGTAGTGGAAGTGTGCCATATGTAGTGTGTATTGTTGGGTGTGCAGTGTGTAGTGGACCGTGTGCAGTGTGTAGTATGTGATGTGCAGTGTTCAGTGCTCAGTACTGTACCTGCAGGTTTCTGTTCACTTTTAACAACTTTATCATGTTTTACATTGAGAAATATTGAGTCTACTGGATTCGGGATTAAGACTAGACCTGGACTACACAGCACTTTGGATGTACTCTCAGTCCCTCAATCACATGCATTGTAAATAAGCTCTAAATGCAGATATCTCGTGGTAAAATACTTTTTATAGGAACAGTCCAGTCAAAAACACTTTAATGCTGCTAATAACACAGCACACTTTTCTAAACCAGTTTTTCATCCTGATTTTAGATCTGCTTTCAGTTTTTTCAGTCACATCAGCTTTTTGAATTACGAGTAATATTAGATTTGCAACAGACTTGCATGCGGCACCAATCCAGTAACAATATTTTCAGTGTGAAGTCAGACAGGCCACACTGTGGCATAGATATAATGATCAGTGTCAGTCAGTTACCACTGTTTCTTCAAAAACCCTCTGCATATGATTATTATATACTAATTATCCTGCAATATATAATATATGCAATATATAACTAACTTCATCCCAAAACCTGCATGTGTGGGAAAAACTAAACACAGATTTGAAATCAGCATGAAAAACAATACAAAACCCACATAATCTTATCTCTGATGATTTTTACCTGTTGACCTGTGCAATGAATAAACCACTGAATTCATACTTAATATAAATCACTGTATGAGCTAAATTATGAAAAATGATCTAGAAGGAAATTAAAGCCCTCAGTCCATTGGTGGGCAGTGGGCAGTGCGCTGTGTCTGCGGTGCACATTGTGTGGTGTATAGTATATAGTGAGTAGTCTCTGTCCCTTACTGGAACAATGAGCCTCAAAGTGTCCTCAGACACCACCAGACGAGACCTGAAACGCTCAAAAATGAGTTTTATCAGCAAAATAATGAGTGGTCATCATGACTTGTCATGACATGATGGACCTAACCATGACTGATTACACACACACACACATTTCTCTTTTCCTCTCACTCCTCTGATCTGGCCTTTATTGATCGCTTCATTTAGGCCTGATGGCCGTTCCATCTTAGCTGTCATCTTCCATTGAGTCCTGCAGTCCAGGAGGAGTGGAGCTGAGAAAAAGGGAAAGAAGGGTGAGGACAGTTCTAAGGAGGAGGGGGTGTGACCGTCTGTCGCGCTGTCATGGTCTGTGTGTGTGTGTGTGTGTGTGTGTGTGTGTGTGTGTGTGTGTGTGTGTGTGTCTGACAAATAGGCAAAGCAGGTGGTGTGACTAAACGCAGACTGGTGTTACAGGCCAGTGTTTTTTGAAGGCTTGTTAGTATATATTTGTGTGTGTGTGTGTGTGTGTGTGTGTGTGCGTGTGTGTGCGTGTGTGTTTTCATACATTTTCAGGACAAAAATGTAATAGTTCTAGAAAAAATAGAAAACCAATGCAAAAACACACACACACACACACACTGATAGAATTGTAGATTCTATCAGAAACCTGATGGAATTTCATAAATCCAAACAACGACTGGAGGCATTGAGGAGAAATCTAGAACCAAAACTGTGTTCTTCTTACCAGCTCACAAAATATCTAATAACTACAAACAAAACAAATCCTAATACTTTTTACCACTTTCTTGTTTGCTTGCATCTGTTCTAATGTTAACCTTGCTGGTAGAAATCTATCTGTCTCATATACATACATCTGTCTTATATACATACATTTAAGATGCCTATATATATGATGCCTAGATATAAGATCGATAGATATTAGACACATGCTATTATTATGACACATGCACATTTTACATAGAGGCACAAAGTCCCAACAAAGTATTAAAACTGGTGCTGTGTGTGTGGTGATGAGCTATGGGATGGCACTGTGCACTCTCTCTCACTCGTTAGAAAAAAGGCTGGACACTCCCACCCAACTGTTTGGCATTCAGCGCCCGGCCTCTTTTCTTTCTTCCTCTTTCTCTTTCTCTCTTTTTTTATAACGCACTGTTAACAAAACACTTTACCAGGCCTCAACTGGTACATTATCCTGCCGGCCTCTGGAGAGAACGATTTAGGCAAATTCATTCAGAGGGGTGTGGCCGAGGCCTCTTTACAAAATGCCACATGGGTCAAAGCAGGAGCTCCTGTTTATTCCCTTTAAACAGCCTCCATATATTAAACACCAATTAGCCCCTCTCTCTCTGGACGAGAGTGCCACGGGCAGAGTGGATGCTATGATCTCTCTGCATATGCATGCATAGCCCATGCTAATGGGCCCGCGTTATGGCTTATGAAAGGATCAATTGACTTTCATAAAGGCCAAAAGAGGCCAAATGTCTTCTCGTGTTCAAATGTATGGTTTTACGCTTAAATGCAATATATGGATTTATTGCTGGATAGACAGAGATGGCAGGAGACAGACTGGGGAGATTAAAAAAGATGTGCTGCTGCTGCTCGGAAAATGGAAAAAGACTGCTGTAGGAAAAGATAAAAGTCAAATTTATTGTAAAAATGATCCAAACCTGCTACTTTAAACACTTAATTTTTTTAAATTTAAAACCTCACAGGTTTTAAATTAACACCCATCCCTCCAATACTGCAACTGAAATCATTTTTAATCTGGAAAACATCTCCATTCATAGACAGCTTTTAGAATATCATAATTCAACCAATTTTTTTCCCTTTTACTCGAATGGAATGGAACCAGACATCTGCCTCCAAAATCTCCCTCACAGAAAGTTTTTCTATTATATGGTTATGGTTGTGCCATCTGAGACATGGTTCTACCAGAGTTTTGAGAAGCTCTTGGTCCTAAAGTTAAACCCAATTATGGTGGAGGGATACAGGCAAAGACATTATAAGATAAAGGTAAGATAAATGTTTATTAGTGAAATTGGCATTGTTACAGCAGAAAGCGAACAGTACAAAGGTAAGAGCAGCCAACCCGTAGATTAAAACTATACAACACAAGATGTGTATATATAACCTATAAATTTATGTGTATATGTTTTGGATACACACACACACACACACACATATATATATATGTGTGTGTGTGTGTGTGTGTGTGTGTGTGTGTGTGTGTGTGTGTGTGTGCGTGTATCCAATATGTACATACACATATATAGGTTGTATATATACGTCTTAAATACACAACATTGAAGTGTCATCAGTTGACTGGTAGCTGCAGGCATTGAAGTCTCCAGAGAAAGTCTCCAGAGAAAACTAATTAAGTTCAAATTCAGTATTTTACCATCAGCATCCATATAAACACTAAGAGATACATGGAGCTTCAATCTGTGTTGAGAGTGAATAAAATGGCTGTATCTGTGTTGGAGGTTTTCATTCACCTCCACTGCAACAAAATACAAATGATCTTTAAAAGTGATGATTATTAAAAGTGATGGTCAAGAAGCATAAATGAACAAAGAATTGCTTTGTAATCTGCGAAGACAGTAAAAAACGTTGCTGTTTTTGCAGCTTAGGTTCCAGTAATAGACTGTGATTTGGTTTTCCGCGATGTTGGTCCTCAAACATTCTAATTACACCAGACAGGTTGAAGTCTGCACTAACAAATGTTTATTTCATATTTCATATGTGTCATATTTGTGCAAAATTATATAAAAACACCCACTTACTATTATTGTACTTATTATTTAAATACCAAAATAACTACTTTGAAGTGAGAGAAAAGGCTACAGAATGCCAGTTTCTGTAGTCAGAGAGGGTTCATATAAACTTTAGAGAAGTGATGGGGATGAGCAAAGTGAGGATGGTGCGGTGGCAGTAGATGGGCGCTGTGTGGAGGTGAAAGTGGGCGCTGCCATTGTGATAAAGTGTGTGTTAATGAGGGCAGTGCTGAGCAGGGCATTGTCCCGTGGCGCTCCCTCTGTCTGCCGGCCATGGCCTGTGAGGCTGACAGAAATAATGAACTGACCGCTTTGAACTGGCCTCCACAATATTGACTGGCTGCACACAGCAGATGTCTCCGGCCAAAGCAACTGGTAAAAGCACATTAGGTTAACAAAAGGGGCCTTTGCTTTGAGGGGGTGTGTTTGTGGGGTGGGGTGGTTAGCATAGTCCGCTCACTCACACACACACACACTGAGCTTCATTTTAAAACAATCTGTTTGTCAAAGCGGCTATTCAGGCCCTTTATGTGTGTGTATGTGTGTGTGTGTGTGTGTGTGTGTGTGTGTATGTGAATCGTATGGGGGGGTGTGGGCCAGGGGTCCAGACCCTATTTGATAGACTCCAAAAAAGGAAACAGTATAGACTTTAGGTCTCAATAACTTCATACATATCTGCACACACACTATAAATAAATAAGTCTTTTTGTAAACATCCTCCACACAGTACTCACGCACAGTTTAAACACGGAGATAAAAATAAAAGATTAGATGGGCCTGTATTCTCTTTATATGTTCTGTGTTAAACTTATCATTTAAAACAGAAGTAACATGGTATATTTAAATGTGTGCAATTATTTTCAAATCAACATAAACAAAACTTGCAATTTGACTATGCATACTGTATTTAATACAGTCATATATTATATTACAGTTTATAGTTGCACCACTGCACCACAAATTCAATGTTAATTTTATTATTCATTTCACAGTTTCATCACTAAATATCGCGAAATAAAATAGATTTTTTTTGTTTATTATTTTTTTTATTTACATCTGAGCTGAGGTGTATGAAACTGTACCTGGCTAATAAAATCATTTTAAAATAAATATTTTTAATTAATTTGATGCCAGAAGCTATACCAGACTAAAGCTGAACTTTAATGTCATCAATTTTTCACACGTGAGCTGCTCTGAGGGTAAAGCAAGTCTCAATCGATTTTGGGTCTATTTGGGCCTTATACAATTTTGGTAGGTCAGTTGTTCAATTATTGCACGTATTATTCAATAACTATTATGACTGTTCATCGATAACAGATGTTAAGTGATGTAATGAAAGTGAAGTGAATGCAGGACTCCTCCTCCAGTCAGCATTAGACATCATTAGAGCCCATTATTCCTCTTATTCTGATTTTTATCACACAGACTGAACATGCTTGTATGTGTGTGTGTGTGTGTGTGTGTGTGTGTGTGTGTGTGTGTGTGTGTGTGTGGTGAAAGTAGTGTTTAAAGCGTGACAGTTGTAATAGTGTGATAATAAGCCGTGACTAACTGCACTCAGAAGCACCAATTCTCTCTCACTCACTCTCACACACACTCACACACTCACACACTCTCACATGCACTGCGATACAGCAGCCACAGGGGAACACTGATTAGCATATAATTGCTGCTATTGTACCGGACACAGGGAATTAGCACACTGCTAGGTGGCAAGATGTCCTTTCAATGTCCATTCATTCACACACACACACACACACACACACACACATACAAGTATGTCACACACTGGCAAACATATGGAGGGCTGACAGGACCTGACTGCAGGAAAAACATCAGTATTCGCCCTGGTTTCATATACAAACACACACACACACAGAGTAAAATCATATTTGAATACTTGTTTCGCATTGTCATGCACCACTTTCTTTTGTTCTCTTTAAAGACTTAATTCACTTAATTACAAAACTTTTAGTTTTGCAGCAACGTCACTTCACTTACTCGTTTCACTCTTTCCCTCTCTTTTCCGTCTCTCATTCTTTCTCTTTATCTCCTATCTCTCTGTATCTATCTCTCTCCCTCTCTCGTCCTATCTATTTCTTGTATCTCTCTTTCGTTCTGTCTCTCATTTTTCTCTTTCACTTACTCATTACTCTCTCTCTCTCTCTTTTACACACTTGTTTCTCTTTATTTTAATCTCTCATTTCCTCCTCTGTTTTACACACTTGTTGTTTTTTTTTTTATTTCTCTCTCTTTCTCGCTTCAGTGGCTCTTTTTCTGGCTGATCTTGCTAAAAAGGGGTGAAAGTATTTTTCTCTCCCCCCTTTAAGTTCCTCCAAACCGACAGCTGAACGAGTGAGTCTGCAGATAAAAAAGAAAAGAGAAAAAGAGAGAGAGAGAAATATACAGCCCATCCCTGAATGACCTGACCGGTGGTGACAAAGCATGATTCGTCACGCTGGCTTGTGGGTAATGGGGCAAAGAAAAATGTTCTCTCAGTATGTGCGTGTGTATGTGTGTGCGTGTGTACGTGTGTGTGTACGTGTGTGTGTGTGTTTTCTCTGTCTTTACCATTGACTGCGTCACCGACCTGACACCAGATATAAAAGAACTCAACCCATCTCTCTCTATTTCTTTCTCTCTTTTTCTCTCTCTCTCTTTCACTTCCACACACTACCACACCCACACACACACACACGCATACACAATCACAAACACACACACATATATACACACTACCACGCACACTGCCACAAACACACACACATTATTATATCAGTGGCACTGCAGTGCTGAGAACGATGCATCATACAGAAATATCTGGACAGCAGGTCCTGAGATCAGTGATGAGTTGAGGCTGATAAATTGGATCACACTCAGAAATACCTGAATAGAGACATAAGAGGGGGTTCTGAATGATTGGACGCACGATAGCCGCTGTATTCCTGGCTTCCCGCTGCTTCGCTTGGGTTAAATGCCACTATTTTGGGTTAAATGCCACTATTTTGTCACTTATGGCAATGTGTTTCTTTACTTACTAAGGTGTTTCTAATAAAGTAGCCAGTGAGCAGAAGCACAAGTTGGTGTTTCTAGTAAAGTGTTATAACACCGCTCCAATAAACCACGATTATGTTAGAAATTAGTGCTCTTACTGGTGATTTATAATATCTGTGCTGATCCAAAATATCAGCCAGGCAAAAGAGCATTGCGCCCTTCCCCAACATTTTCTCTCTCTTTCTCAATCTCTCTCTCTCTCTCTCTCTCACTCTCTCTCTTTCCCTTTCTCTCTTTCGGGCCACTGCCCCTCGACCCCTGCCCGGGGTGAAAGGCTCAGGAGGATCTGTTGCAGGTAGAGGAGAAAGAGAGAAAGACAGAAAGACAGAGTGAACAAGAGAGTGATGGCCGTTCAGAAATAACCACCCACCCCCACCCCTCCCTCACTTCGCTCCTATGGTTGATTGCCCCCTTATTGACACTCACTCTCCAGACCACAATAGAGACCCTCAGACACTGCTGAATAGACTCAGCCCCCCCCATGCATGAATCTGTCCTTCTTAATCCAACACACACACACACACACACACACACACACACACACACACACACACACACACACACACACACTGAGAGAGTTTTCCAATTTGAGACATCTCAACTTTTCACAAAAATAAAAAAATATGATGATAGACACCATTAATATTACTGATAATATAGATAACATAGAAACTGCAGATAATACATATAATATAGATCATACAAAGATATAGACAATATAGTTAATACAGACAACACAGATAATATATATGATGATTAACACTATTAGCGTTATTAATAAACTATTTTAGCAATAGTCTTACTCATTTATCTATAGTTTTTTTTATCCACCTCTCTTACTGATCACAGCATTTCCTGTATATAGCATTTTCTGAGAATTTCGGGAAAGTTTTATTTTTACTTTATATTGTTCTCTGTGTCTCTGTGTGTCTGTGCAGTCATGACATAAGCCCCCCAGTACCCCTGGTATAGATAATACAGATGATGAAAATTAAAGTACATGCTTATGGAAACACATGCACACACGCCACTTCACACACTGACAAATAAACATCTGTTATCAAAAGGATCCAAACTCCTAAACCGCCACATTGAAATATCTTTAATCAGTTCTCATGTGGCAAAAATGCTTCCACTCAGTGTTGTGTGTGTGTGTGTGTGTGTGTGTGTGTGTGTGTGTTGCCATATCTATATACTTTGATCTGTATTATCTTTATTATTTGTATAAGATGGGAAATCCACAAATAGGACATTTGCACTGTTGTAGCAAAAAGTGGACAGCAAAAAGTAAGAGCAGCAAAAACAACAGAATAAACAACACAGCAGTATAAAACGTACTCTACACAAATACCATAAAATAAATATGGACGCTTGTACGCATGCAAAAATATATTTTATCCAAAGCGACTTCCATTCCCTAACTACAGGGGACAGACTCCCTGGAGCAACTTGGGGTTAAGGGTCTTGCTCAGGGACCCAGTGGTGGTCTGCTGAAGGTAGGACTCAAACCCACCTATATATGCATATATGTACACATTGAATATATGTATGTACATATGTACATAGTGGCTATATGAATGAGCACCATGAATATATACAGGTACACAGTTGAGTGTCCTCAGTTGTTTGGTAGCAGAAAGCATTGACAAAAAACAGCAATAATGCACCAAGAAAAGCAATAATGCACCACCAACAGTAATTATGCACTAGGACAAATTTAGGACGAATTTCACATTTCACGCAGTGATATTTCACCCCAAAAACTGCAAATGTTGCACCAGAAATACTGCACAGAAAAGAAACTTCCACTTATCAGTCCACGATGTTTGGGTGTTTGTGTGTGTGTGGTTAACTGCATAGTGCTGGTTGTAAAGTCTAACAACAGCTGGAAGGAAATACCCTCGGAATAGTATATTTTGTATATTATCTATAGCTTTGCATTATGTATAATAACTGTATTATCACTTACCAATGTCGGGGGAAACAACTAACACACATTCTGATCGATATTGTGAGGATGACAACCACCCTCCATAACCCAGCTTCCTTCATTACAGCCAAGCTACTAGAAGAGTTACCACCCATCCACGCATTCATCTAACCAACCATCTATCAATCCATCCATCCACCCATCCTTCCATCCATCCATCTATCCATCTATCCATCTATCCATCTGTTCATTCTTCAGTCCAGAGAGAAATGTAATTTCTTAATCTCTTCTTCAATCCCCTGGTCTGTGAGGGATTGCATCTTTGAGCATGTGTGGTCTGTTTTGTAGCTTTGATAGTGATGCAGCAGGTGTAAAAATCCACACTCAGAGCACTGCAGACACTCCTGGAGAAGCTGTTGACACTTGGGATGCTGGATCGCTGGGGACACTGGGAATGCTAGGGATCCCTCAGGGACTGGACTGAAAATGAGAGTCTTTAAATGTCTTTCAGGAAGCCTGGAGAACTGTGAAAATACAAGACTACTTTGAAAATACAAGAAAGTCTGGATCTTTGGGAGGAAAATATTGTACAGAAGCAGCATATGTGGATGCATGCTGCAGTTTCCATAAGTTGATGTGCCTGGTGGAGGGGTGGAGCTGTGAGAGTTTTCTAAATGTCATCGGACACAGCTCGCCTTTCGGAATTTCCAATCAAAGGCAGCGTCCCATTAAGAGTATGATTACTGAGCCTCTCCAGGATTATTGCAGTCCAGCACACTCATGAGCCACCAAAAGCTTGGTAAAGTGAGTATAGAGCTGATGAGTGGTTCTAATTAAAAAACCCTCACTCTTCCATCGTCCCTCACAGCCCCAATCAGACTCAACCTCTTGGGTCCATAGGGGTAGTCTCTGACTCACACACCCCACCCCCCACCAGCCACATACACACACACTTGTGCCACTGGCGTCAATGGAAGGTTCCCATTTGATACAATGACGGCTGCTTTTTAAAGGCCAAATTAAAGCTGCCGGCTTTGTCTAATCAAAGGCCACTCTGTCATTAGTCTCCATTCTGTGAGGGAGAATAAGGGTGTCCACTAAAGTCCCTTTAAGCAGCTACTCCAGCCTAATGAACTGCGCAGCTTTGTGCTCGTGCGCAGAGCTTATTATTTTGAAGTTGGGGTGGGTGGGGTGCTGTGTTGAGGGGGCTGCAGCCTGAATACCCAAATAAAACTAAGAAAATCCCTGTTGTTCACATAGAGTGTATATTTATGGACATTCTGTTAAATTATGCCGAATGTGTATTCGTGTGTGTGTGTGTGTGTGTGTGTGCAGTTTTTTACATTCTCATATTCAGCGTGTGAGAGTAAAAGTGGGGATATTTTTTTGAACAATAATTGAAATCTGTTGAAAAGTTGTTGCCATGTGTTCGGTGTGTTTTGCCTCAAGGGAAAAAAAAATAGATGCCATTTTTCGTTATTTTTCTCCACAGTTTTATTGGACATTGCTGGTACATTGTAAGAAATGTACAAAAAAGTGCGTAATTTAAAATGTTACAGAATTTTTGTTTTCCAAAAAAAATAGAGATAGCAGATTATCAATCAAAATTAAACTGCTTACTTAATGTAACCAATATAATTTATGCTGCTTTGTGTGTGTGAGCTGAATTTAATATTTACAGTTAGAGCAGTGCTTTACTCACTATGCCAATACTTAGACAGTTTGACAGGAATAAATTAATATTTTGCACCAACAAGTTGCTTCGCAGCATCATACAAAGAAATGAGATGGGCACAATATTGTGAACAATTGTGTGTGCATGTGTGTGTGTGTGTGTGTGTGTGTGTGTGTGCGTATTAAGGTGTGTGCACTTATGGAGCAGCATTCATTCCATACAGCATGCTGTAAGTTCTCAGCAGCACTGATAAATTAAACACACGTGAGTGTGAGTGTGTGTGTGTGTGTGTGTGTGTGTGTGTGTGTGTGTGTGTGAGTGATGAATTAAATTACAGAATCATTACAGAGGCGCTGTTCTCTCAGGCCTGACAGTGTTTGTGGGATTAGAGATGTTCAGCTCTGAGAGGCTGGAGAGGCGCAGGGACACATTCTCATGCAAACAGGCGGGAAGCCTTCGCAAACTTTGATAAAAACTGAACACCCCCCTTCATCCTGTCCGTCCCCCCTGTCCCCTAACCCCCTCCCCTCGTTTCACATGAGCAACAAATTTGGCCTTGAGAAGGAATTATTCGAAAAGATCTTCAGAACCCAGATCTGCTGGACAAAAGGCAGGCAGGTGTTCGGGAGGAGCAGACCGGACTGTTTTAGTTGGAAAATTATATTTCGATAAGCTTCTCTGACAAGATCTTCTCACACTGGCCATCGAAGCTGGCTCTAACTGTTCAGTCAGATATACAACAGCACACAGCAGCTGCTGATCTGATTCAACTTCAGTCTGCTTTATTTTCTTCTGACTTTTAATTCAAAAGCACAAATCGTCCATATTTGCAACCAACCATGGTAGTGTAATTGTAATTTAATTGTAATTTGTAAGTGTAATTTAAGCATGAAGAAATGTGGGGGGCGCAAGACTTTTGGATAGTAGTGTGCTTCTATCCATCATACAGGGTGAGAAATCTGATAAATGAGTCTGTTAGAGATACTGAACACCTTTTACTTGTTAGCTTTGTATCTCCAGTGACTCCCGGCTGCTCAGTTGGGTCAGTTTGATTGCTGCATGAACTGTGACTTTAAAATGCTGCAGCTTCACGCACTTAAAGATAAACGAATTTGTGTTCCAGATGAACTGTAACACGGAGATCAACTTCCAAGCCTTAGATCAGCCACACACACTTTCTTTCTCTTCCAGCCATTTGTGTGTGTGTGAGTGTGTATGTGTGACTGAGCCCTGTGAAATCTGCTTTGGGTGTGTTTAGAGGTGCCAATGGGAAAATATTCAGGGGGAAAGAAAGGTCACAGAAGGAGACGGAGCTGGATGGAGTGTTTGGGTGGTAATTTGGGAACCAGAGGTCCTCAGGTCCAGACAGGACTTCTTATGGTGCTGTTAACGTCACACATGATGGAAACAGAGTTTTTTCGATTTTTTTTTCAATTGTGCAGTTTGAAGCTGAAAACGTACAGTCTAGTTTTAATTCACTACACAGTGTCCAAATGTGTCTGTCAAATTATTGTGACCATGTTCACCTTTTTTCATCAGATTTCAAAGTAACCACTGAGGAATCAAAGGACTTTCCAGGTTTGAATGTTTCCATCCAGAAATTTCAGTTTCACCAGAAAACAGCTATTAATCCAGTTTACACTAAAAATAAATTACATAAATAAATTACAATTTTAAGATTTTTAAAATGTAATAAAATGCAATTTACAGAATTTTACAAGCCTATTAAATTCCATTTACAGTATATTGAAGTGCCATAAATTCAGTAAAGTCAGTAAAATCCAATATACAGTGTTTTAAAATGAAATTATGTCCAATTTACAGGAGCCACAAAATTTTCATGTTTGAACACTTGTATCCAGAACCGCATCAGGAGTTAAGTAAAAAAAAAGTCTTAAGTTCAAAAGTCTTACTTTCCCCTTTACCTCAAATGTAGTTGTGTTAAGTCTCTAAAACGTATTTCGTTTTAGTGCTGGGGCTATGAGGCTAATGCAGCTAACAGGCAGTCGAAGCTTATACCCCAACATTTAGAATCGGGCCTAAATCATCATCATCATGTAGAAGCGTATTTTGTAATCTCTAATAGACTTTATAATGTGGCTTCTGTCACTGTAGGACTAGAACCACTGACTGAAATAAGTTAGCATCACTAAAAACTAAAAAAAAATAGAAAAAATAATACTTTAAAAAGCTTTCTAAAAGGTTCTTGATGTTCTTGGAGGTTCTGGGTGAAAACATTTAAATATTAAGAATCTTTGTTCAAATGAACAATTCTGTGAATTGGATTTTTTTTTCAAACTGTTCTTTTATTAGTACGGAACTAAAAAGATGACATCATTAGAGTGAAGTAACGTGTTCTGAGTGAACGCTTCACATTCCTCTCTCTGAAAGGTTCCTTTAAGGTCAGTTTTCTTCACTCCACCTCCCATTCACTGACCTTTTATACTCACTGGGTCACTTAAGTCTCATGGTTTTCACTTACCAGGCAAAGGTTACGTACCAGTAATACACACACACACACACACACACACACACACACACACAATTCAGACATTCTCCCAGTAGCCGAGGTTCAAGTGGGCTTGTTCGAGTCATGCTTATTAATAGTGACTTTTAGGAAAAGCAGAACGTGTTTCTATTAGAGACAAGCTGATGAATAAATGTGTTTGGTTTGGTAGATGAGGACCAGAACGGACCTGCAGGAGTTTTAGAAAAACTCCACACTCTTCTCACTCTCAGCTGAGTTTGGAACACTTTTTCACACAGCCGTCCCCAGAACTTGCAAACTACACGAAATCTGCAAAACAGCTGCTATCAGCATTTTCTAACTGGACCTGCAGGTATGATAGTGTGCACCTTACTAAATAATGAAGAAACAAGGCAATAATAAATATCCAAAAATTTTCATAGGTCATCAAATTTACACCAACAAATCAATTAATTAAATGAATACATTACAATTTACAGAATTTTAAAATCCAATAAAAATTTCCAAAATCCCCAAAATAATGCAATAAATTCTATCACAATAAAATGTATGGCTCAGTGATTTTCTGTATAAAACAGAGAAGAGAGAAAAAAAATAATATCCATTTAAGCATTTATTTAAATTTATTTAAAATTTCAACACATTGTGGGGTCTGAGCTGATTTAGCTCCATGCTAATCAGTGGGGCATAAAGTTCCATTTCATAGCCATAACAAATGTAACATTTATTACATAATTGTAAATTATAATTTGAACTTTATAATATATTAAATTCATTTTTGATGTAAAGTACCTTTATCTTTTCTTCCAAAAACTTTTTATTTTAATTATTTATTTATTAATATATTTCAGCTTATACATTCATTGTATTGTGAAGCTTCTTTGCATTTATGTTTTATGCAGGAATGTTTTTTAAAATAATTTATATCTCATTAGAAATGAACAGAGTCAACACAAACATCAGATCCTCAGCAGGTCTCGGCTGATCAGGTAGATTTGTGGGGACTGGGTAGATTTGTCTGTTCACCCAACTTCACTTTAATGCTTTAATGTGCTGTATCCCTTGAATCTGTTGTGCTCAGTGAAGCCTGAAGTGATTCAGTCCTCATTTTGTTCTCATTATAAAACCCTGACTTTCTGAATCTTAATTCCTGCATAAGCGTAAGTTAACCTCACATCCGGATGGCATGGTGTGTGTGTATGTATGTGTGTGACTGTGGTTTAACCTCGTTTCTTTCAGTGCTGACAGACGTAACGGGATCAGTCAGAGCAGTGTGTGTCCCTGCACATGAGTGTGTGTGTTCTGTGTGTTCTGTGTGTTTGTTCGTTCGTTCCGCTTTCCAGGGGCCGAGCACCGCTGGGCCTGAGCGAGAAGTCAGTCAGGACTCATTTGAGTGAGTGTGTGTGTGACTGATGCACCTTCATCACGGCTCATGGCCTCCAGAGAACACACAGTGACCCACATCCTGGTTCACATTCACACACACACACATAAATGAGTGGGACTTCGATTTAGGATAAGAGTCAAATGTAGCTTTTAAAGCTCTGAGACCTGCTGACTGGTGCCGGCTCTGGTCTTGGTCTGGTCCATCAACTTCTGTTTTTCTCCAAGACTCCTAAAGAGATATCTGTTCTCATTGACCTAGTGTTAGATATAAATCATTCTATATTCTATATTATTCTATATTACAGACACTCAATAATCTATAGTATAGTATTCAATAATAGTAGATACAGAATATGTCAAAGTAGTCACTGAAATTTATGTTAGTCGAATAACTTATAGTAAAAACGGAGACACTTATAGTAACCCATAATGGATACTAAATCATTCCTAGTAAATGTTAAATTATATTGGTTAATTCTGGATTATTTATATTAGACACTGAATGATCATCTATTACTGTTAAGAGAAACATTTTGTTCCACCAGGTAGAAAGTGGTGATAATATATAAGACATTCTTTTGTGACCCCTAAAACGAAATTCCAAGTTTTCACACTTTTCTACTGCTGCAATATTCAGGATATATAAGGGTATGTTACATATCTAATAATCTACTAAAATTAAAATTCTCACAAAATATTTATCAGTGCTATAAGAAGTATGTTTTCATGAATCTGAGGCAAAAACTACAAGCAAAAGCTGATCACTGAAAATAAAGGTTAATTCAATTTTTTAATAATTGTTCATTTTTTAGGTCAGTCAAGGTGGAATGTTTTATATATTTATATATATTTCATGGACATAGTTTAAATGTTTTATTTTTTTTTCATTGCTGATGATGCAATGCTGTGAAATTTTTCTCAAACCCCTGACAGAAGTTGTGGTCTTTATACTGCACACACACACACAAATACACACACACACACACACACACACACACACACACACACACACACACACACACACACACA
>JBBPDE010000038.1:2003348-2013805 GCA_037974605.1 Nannopetersius ansorgii | reverse complement strand
GTGTGTGTGTGTGTGTGTGTGTGTGTGTGTGTGAGGGAATGCAGCATGCTTTCATTTATCCTTAACTTTTAGGAAGGGATAGACTTAAATATGCCATAAACTCCATATATATATATATACATGTCTTTCCGTCCTAGTGACGTCCCTGTTTCATAGTAGGCGTACACACAGGTTCGAAGACTCGTTCTCGCCCCCTACAGTGCAATTCGGCTAGGTATACATCCGCGTTAAAATATCAAGGTTAAAGTCATCATAACTTGCGTGTTATAGACACAGCCCCCAACCCAACTTTGTGAATAGATTAACGGCAATTTTTTTTTTATCGCCCGATACGAGTGTCACGTTAACGCAGCACTTGAATATTATTAGACTAGCATCCTTTCAGCCTCCTCACTATTTACTGAACCAGCTGTTTAACCAATTCTTGCTTTTAGGCATGGTGTCTTTAGCCTGGCTTTAAGTAGATGCAACAATAAAATGTTTTTTTGTTGTTTATATCATAACTTGTCATTAATCATTAATGCAGAAGTGCTTATTTTTTATGCTTGTATATGAAATATGATTCTGTGTGTTGCATACATTGTAGAATGTCACCCCAAACACACACACACACACACACACACACACACACACACACACACACACAGACATCTCCTTTGTCTGGGACCTGAATGCAGGTGAACATCTTTCTTTACTGTAAAATTGCGGTTCATTAGTCGGTTCATTGCAGATTGCTGGAGAACAGGACTGCAGTAAGAGGATCGATAGGAACGGCACTAGTTCTGCACACACTCAGCCAAACCACAGTAAAACTTCTGAGCTACTCTGCCTTTTTGCATGTGTCTGTTAATTTTATATTATTTATCATTTGATTTTTTTTATTCTTACTTTATCAGTTGTTATCTTTTTCACTTTAGTTTTTACTATTTAAAAGTGCTGATACCAAACCACTGCAAGCCTCTGAGTACAGGCCCATGAACCGTTAGAGGCCGCATCAAAGCACTCTTGTGGTCTTCGGTCCAGTAGTTGAGAAAACGTGATTTGTGGCACAAAACCAAAAGTTTTGATGAATGTGTGTAGACATTAAATCACAAACATAATCAAATTCTAATATTTGTACCACTTCGGGTTATTTACTATTCAACTGTGTTTACCTCAGCAGCTGAGGTATGTAGCAAAATTCAGCATGGTATGAATTGTGCTCAGCTGGTGACCTAATGAATAGGAAGTTGCCCCTGCGATCAGAAGGTTGTGGGTTTGAATCCCTGGACTGTCAGTGGCGCCACTGAGGTATCCTTGAGCAAGATACCTTTCCCACACACTGCTCCCGGGGTACTGCATGGTCACACATGACAAATGACTACTTTACACACCCTTAAGCTTAATTTAATTTAACCATTCGCTTCAATGTTCAATACCCTGTAGATCAGAAACAGTGGAATGTGAAGAACCGCCATCGACTTCCAACTTCTTTGGCCTGGAGACATCTTTGTTTTTTTGCAGGGTGCAAATAGAAAAATCTACTCTCAACACTTTATTTGGTGTAGGTAGTGCATCAAGGGACAGGCGAGAGCCGGAAGGTAGAGGACAAAAAAAAAAAAAAAAGGCTGGGGAGGCAGAGATAGAGGGAGAGTGATTGATCTTTTCCACACCAGCTACTTAAGTCTCCCTCCTGCCTCTCTGAGCTCGGTGCGAACTCCTGAGGGGCCAAATCAGCTGTGACAAAACTAGGCCAGGCTGTTCCAACTCGCAGACAGACACGCAGCGAGCAACAGGGACGACACACGCCAGAATCCATCTCCCCCTGAGCCTCTGACAAGGAGTTCCTCTGGAATTTAAAGCATGTAAGGGCCATCTACTACCATGTGTCACGCGCTGTCGGCTGAAATTCTTCTGACCTTAGCTGACATTGCGAAAGGAGGTCACTATCCTGAAGCCACTTAGTCCTGGCAAATCGCTGGCCAAGGGCTCTCCAACAGAACATCCAACAGTGTCACCTGTTGCGTGTATGACTGCTGTTCAAACACAAGGAGATAAGAGCAGGACAGAGTCTCCTAGTAGCTGCAGGGAAACTCCCTAACTCCCTGGAAAGAGAAGGAAATTAATTGGCAGCCCAAAACTTAATTAGCCCAGTCTCAGCTGTGGGTGCAGTGTGAAAGGTGAACCGGCATTAACTGTACCGGACACATCGTGTGTGTGTGTGTGTATAAATATATATATATATGCGCACACACAGTCGCCGTCATCCAAATCTAATATGACAGATGAAGGCTGTTGATAAGGAAAAGCCTGAGGGAGAGGAGAGGAAGAGAAAGTAGAGCAGAGAAAGGAGTGAAACAGTGATAGTATGACAGAGTTCTGTGGGTAAGAAGAAGACAGATACTAGTAATGTGGAATAGCATCGGTATGTTGTGATGAACTCATCAGAAGGTGCTTTTTTTAAATGGTATTTTAGATGCCGCCTAGTATAAATGTAACATGTACTGACATGAGTGTGGGAAAACAGTGGAAAACATGGAACTTCATTATCTTTAACAAACAAGGCCAGATCACTTTTACTGCCAAATAAACTGAACTGAAATGTGCCAAAAGTATTGAAAGGTTTTTGTGACCGATATAAAACTTTTTTAGAGGATTAAAGGCCCGTCTGTTCTTATTGTCCGCACCACACTCAAACCCTTGCGCAAAAAAGATTATTTTAGAACAAATACCTTTATCAGTCTCACCTACCTTATTTAAAATAGTTGTGGTGGGAGTTCAAGACCCTCCTGTTTATAATGAGAAAACCTAAGCGCCCCCTAACAGATACTGCAGGAGACTAGAGGCAGGGGGCGAGGCAGAGTGGGGGAAATGAGGATGAAAAGTAGAGGCAGCCCCCTGCCAGTAGGCCTCACTGAAGCAGATGGACCCGCGGAGAGCTTCATTTCCTGCTCTGACCGCAGCGACCGCTCCAAACCCTGTTATCTTGCAGCAGACATTTAAACTCTGGGCCAAGGACTCTCCCATGACATTCAGACGGCTGTCACATTCTTTTACGGCATGCTGTCACTGTGACGAGAGGATAGTGTGTAAAAACACCACAGCTTTAGCCGCAGTTCGGGATGCCAGCTATTCTTCAGACATGACCAAACCCATTCAATAAAATCAATACATCTCCATACTACCAATTATTGTCAGTAACGTGTTGGTTGGAGAACACACTTCTTCGATATGGCACTGTTCTGTGCATTTTACTGCACAATGTCTATACGCTAAGTTTAGCATACGCAATATTTCTAAATTAATATACACTAAATTAATTAAATGCACTAAGTTTTTCACAGGCAATATTTGATCTTTTCCCCAACATGTTAAATTCAGCCAATAAGCAATGATTGTACATTAAAATATGCAAAAGTGCGCTCTCTATAAAGGATGTGTAGTTGTTTTCACAAAATTAACCAAATGTAATTCAACCAAAGGTGCCCAGTCACATAGGACTGTTGTCACAGAGCTTAGCATCTCTCACATGTTGATCTTGAAATTATTGCCCTCAAAAGTTATTGCTGATCCAGTGTGATTTTATAGGATTCAAATAGTCACATACTAGAAAAGATGAGAAAAGAAATCTTAGGCATCCTGTTGCCTTGAGAATGAAGCTATTATACAATTAATGACCTGAACCAAACACATAGAAAACAGAGAGCTTTATTTAAACCATTAATGTAAATAGAAAAATGGATTCGCTTCTGGCTCTCAGAATTCTTTAAATATTGCCTTTTTAAAATCCACATTCATTATAACAATGAGGATTATTCCAAAACGGATGGATCCGGTTCTAAAATGTTTTATATTCACGCATCACATTAAGTGAAATTGTGTATTAACACACCAGCTCGCTAATAAAAATGGGTGTGACTAGAATAATCTTTCCAAACTGTTCTGCAGTGTGCAGAGGTCTTTGAGGGAACGGCCAGATGGAATAAGAACCTGGTTCTGTTGATGCTGCAGGACTGATGTTTAGCTGGAACTATGCTACTGAGAAAGCTAACAGGTTGAATGACATCCTGTTAACAGGCTCAATGTCTGCTCCTTTATCTTTCCCTTGGTGCAATTGTATCCCTTTCAGGATTCAGTATTTAATCAGCCTCTTTTTGGAGAAATGTCTTAAAGAATAAATCTGTAATAACAAACACAGTGTCTTCTGTGATCATTTCTCTGTCATACGATCTTTGTTGTTAGCATGGTTAGCTGTCCATTGGCAATCCCAGTTTTAGGCACCTCTTGAAGCTTAATATCAAAAGTGAATTCAAATGTACTGGTGTATGCTGAAGTCCAAGCTACTTTTAACCACTGCTATTGATCTACAGGGCAGCTATCATGGCCAAAGGACTAAAGAATTTGTGAATTTTGTCAAAGCTATGATCACAGTAAAAAGGGTAACAGAGGTATGTTTTGAAAGATAAGAAATGACAGACATGTCAACTGGCAAATGTTTTAATGGCTGGACATGCTCACAGTGAACTGCAGACATGGTGAAGGAGTGCCATTTACACACATGGACAAGTAAACTGAGAATACGGTACACACAATCCTTGCATTCGATCTGAATGGCTCCTGCTACGGCTGTGAACACACATTGCTCCACAGCTGGATGTCCTGGAAGATGAACTTCAAATTTTTGCATCAAGGGTTTTTCCCAGATTCCCTACTCCATTTCAGCACCAACCAGGAGAAAGGCAGCACATGCTTCCTCTGATGTAGCTGTTACCATGATAATGACTATAATATTGATATTGCAGAAGTATGCAACAGGCAAATTAGACCCTCTAACCATAACTAATCACTATCTGTGAACATCTTGACCAGTCACAGCTGCAGATATGGTAGTGCTTTGATGAATAAAGACTACATTACTTTGGTCAAAATAATGTAGGCCAATCTTTCCCTTGACTTCTCTATGCCTTATGTTGTTCTTCTCTATGCCTTATGTATTGTTGGGTTAGGCATTGGCTAATTATTATTTGGACAGTTGTTGTATAGATGCTCTGACTGCAGTATTTCGGTTAAATAGTTGACACGGATTTAAGCTGTTTTCAGGTAAGAAACAGTCGTGGAAGTCTTAAACACTGAAGTACGTGTTTCTTCTTTGGCAGATTGGACAGTCAAGACAGAATTTTGCTTGTTTTAAAAATTTGGCAATAGAATAAGACACTTTCACTTAAAATCATATAAAACCTGTTAAAAAAGTTCTTGTAATTTCATAATGAAAAACACATATATCTCAGATGTTTTCACTGGCCATCATCTCCTTATTTGCAGTGTAGGCAGAATTATATTTGTAACACTAGTATTTTGTCCTCATGGTGCATGGTATGAAGCCAGCCACACACCCTTTTCACATCCTGGCTGTGGAGCAACAGTGTAACGCACAGCCAACTTCTCATTCACACTATTTATTGGTAATCATTCATTAAAACACCAAGGGCCAAATCTAATAAAGCCTTTAGCACTTATGAATGGTTTTCTCACTTTTTGACTAGTTTTCGGTACACAATTAATCACTGGGGGAGAACAGTAGCTTAATCCAGGGGTTCCCAATATTTTTACAGCATGTTTTCATGGACCGGAGGACAGGGCATTGGATTAGGGGGTCTGTGCATGCTTCTGTTCTGGTAAACAGCAAGAAAACAAAGTGAAACAAAACTTTGAGCTCACCATGTACCGGAATAAAATCCCACACTCAGTAGCATTAAAGGGCCGATATATGTCTCTACTAGCTGTGTAGTAGTGATGTGCTCTATGTTATGGGAAGACAAATCAGAAAACTGGTAGACTTGGCAGTATTCTATAAATGTAACTCACCCATTGATTCTCTCTTGCATGACCTATTGCAGATTTTTACCCCATGTTTACTTTAGCCAATATTTTTTTTTATAACCATCATATTTTCGAGGGAATAAAGCTTTTTTGTACATTTTTCTGTTCCTGTGACTGACTTCTTCATATGCCCCATTGTTGCAGCCCAGTATTTAATGATCCATGGCCCTGTACCGGTCTGTCACCAGGTGGTTGGGAACCTCTGGTTTAGCCAACCATATGGCATGTTACCGTGTTTGCACTTGCTAAAATCTAAAAAGGCTTATCAAATCAGGCCCCTTGTGCCCCAGTAATTCTCCTAATGACCCCATGACGCATTATCTATACACATAAATATCACAGAAGAATCTAAATTACAGTCTATAAACAGGTCGCTCGTTTCCCAGGCAACTCTATCTTCATCTCTAGGTCTAAACACACACCTCTCATTACACCACATCAGTTAGGTTTCGAATTGTTGTGTGGGTTATCCAGCTAATTTTCAGGTCAGTAACATCAGCAATAACAATAACAAAGCCTGTAGTCTTTTTGGCTTTGTACATTCTGTGGTGAAAGAAAAAACTAAAGAAAATACATTAAAAAAATTTAAAAATTAGCTAGAGACCAAAAAACAAAAAGAAGTCCCTGTTTATCTCGCTGCAGTTGCCATGGGAAACTTTTAGCTTCAGTGCCACTGGCCAATTAGAATTGGCTGGGATGACATCATCATGTTTCATCTATCATGAAGTCAGTCAGTTTCTGGTTATACCAGAGTCTGAGACTGTCGAAAAAGATGGCAAAAATGTGTAAGAATCTGAAAAATAAGAAGAAAACGGTTCTTGAGTGTTTTGCGCTTGGAGTCCTCACACTAAGGGCCATAACAGTCTGCCTCATTCCCTCGCTCCACTCCTCTCACACCATGTTCTGTAGCTTTTCCTTTCTCTTCATCCCATGTAAACAGCGCGGTGGCCTGGAGTGGGTGTCACCCTGCTCCATCTCAGAGGTGGGAGGAGGTGGAGAAGCACAGCTTCAGGGTGTAGGGGTTGGATCCATCTGTGGAAGGAAGAGAAATATCCAAATCAAGTCTGTGGAGATAAAAAATTTAAAGGAAACTGTGAAGACGAAATCACAGCCATGGAGAGTCTAGAACTGGCGCTAATGTTGCAAACAAACATCATATGTCAACTCTTTGAACATGATATGTGAATGCACCCTCAAAAAGCAACCAGGTCTTCATTAAGGTGCTGCAGACTTGGTATGGTAAACAACACAGTAAAAATGAACAAAGTTACCATGGAGCTGAACGCAGCAGACAGCCATGGTGTGGATCTTGCTGGCATAAGAACAATATATGCTGATATAGATTCTGGTTACTGTTATTTATTTTAATTAACACCTGTTGCCTATATGCCTGTTGATAGTCTCTAGCACTAAACTGAAGAAGAAATAATTTTAAGGTACATTTAAATTGTATGGCAAAAACTGTTAGAAAACAAATTTGTATTTCCATGGAACGCAAAGTCGCACGTAAGTTGCATGTGACTTCTTTCAAATAATTTTAAGACAATTCTCCCAGACTTCACTTCTTTTTAAGCTTTCAGTCATACTAATTCTTCCCTGCCTGCTCATATAGTTAAGACACAAACTCACTCTAGCTGCTTTGAAAATGTGAATCAAAAATGGCAAAATAAATATTTGTCAACATTTTTGTTGTTGCTATAATCAATACTTCTGCACACTTGTTTCAGCCCTACTAGGAAGTTGTGTTAAAACCACTGAAATAAAAAGGAGAGGAAGAAAAGCAGACACACTGCTGTTAAGTTGCTCTTCTTTGGGTTGGAAAAAGTAAGAAACATTCATAAGCCTAAAATTACTCTATTGACTGTAAAGAATACTGTTCGGTGATCGCTCTCCATGACTCCTGACTGACTTCAAGCATAAACCTAAGACTTATGACAATATCTGGAGCTCTTTGAACACTAAGCATTTGTTATGGCATCAAGGTTTTTTCCATTTTTGGTCCCACAACCTGCATTAAACTGGATGAGCTCATGAGATCCCTCAACACGAGAATTTCTTCACATATTAAAGTAAAAAACGAACAACACACAATGACTTGTATTTTAAAGGATTAATGAGGTGTCTTGTGGACAAATGTACCAAAGGCCTGGCAACAGACATCTTTGTTTGCTTTGTCAGTGGCACAGACAGAAAACACCTGCTGTGACTATGGCTTACAAGCAGTCGTATCACATTTCCTGCCACAAGATTAACTGCACAAGGCACAATCAAAGGCAATGTGCATTGCACACCACCACCTGTGCTAAGAGGGATGTGTCTGCCAGTGAGTGGATAAGCAGACTTGTATTATGGTAAGGTAGGACATATGAAACCAGCAGATGAGGCCGAAGCCATGCCACAGTTGATAACAGGTGGATAAAGAGGGTCACTCACTGGGTATTCTGATCTGGTAATGGTTGAGAACTGTCAGTACTTCCACAGCGTGGGTCTTGCTGTCAAATTCCAAAAGCCCCGAGATGGTTTTGGAGCTTGCTGCAAATAAAAGGGTGATCAGTAAGTAGACCACAAAGTTCAGCACACAATATGCAGACATTCATGGTTCATGCAAGTGTATATTGGGCTTTTGTCAACTTAAAAGGTGAAAAAGTATAAATGGAATTTGTCACATTAATAACTTTTAAATAAATTAAAGCTGTTACTTTGTCAATAAAATCACATTATCTGCTACATAATTTGCAGATATAACTGGCATTAGCTAATTACCATTAACGTCTATTATAAGTATGGAGAAATATTTTTGTTGGTAACCAAGTGTGTACTGAAGTGTTTGTGTACAATAACAGTACAACACTAAGGAGGCTTTCTTGAGTAAAAGTTTTACTTATGATAAATTAATCATGTGCATTTTTTTATAGATTCTTTTCTCTGATACTTAACTGAGGAAAAACAAGTACTCAGATTTCATTATTTAATATATTAGCAGCAAGTATATCTATCTGAGATTTACCTACGTATTTTGACTTTGATATAATCACATATGCTTAAATTTGATTAAGTAAAGGTTAATTCTACGTTTATATATTCATGCTACAATCAAGGTGACGGAGAAAAAGCTATTTAACAACTTAAACAAAGTGCAAATGGCAGCAGCTACAGAGCCCCAACAAAGACCTTAAACATCTGGTTTGACTATATTCAAAAGGAAAGCACGTGGAACTAAAGCTAATTGCCTCCAAGACTTCTTTCTGACTGGTGATAAGGAAGGTAAGAGAGAAGCCAGCAGTCGTTTAAAAAGATACACAGTTTCAAATGTACATAACTCAGCTTGCCATGTTTGTAGAAAGAAGTTTTGCGTGTATAACCGCCCGTCCACCCAAAAAAATTCACAAAGTGAAACGAAGAGGTGGGAACATCCTAATTAGGGGGATTCAGTGTAAACAGTGCTGAGGTATGGAGTTATATATCAGAACACATTAGAGGACAATTTAATCAGCCAAGTAAGGAAAGACTGACCATGACCCCGAACACACAATTCGCAGTAATTAATTTGAGGAGTCTGAATATGTTTCCCTAATCTATTTCATTTTTATCACATCTTTGTTATAAATACCTTGTTTGTTCATATTTATAAGTACAAAGTCAAAGGACATAATTTGTGTAAAGTTATAATGGATCTATGTATCCCCTTCAATGTGTCATATTAGGACCACAGGAATATGACAAAACACACATGCACACTCCTGTACCACGTTCACATGCAGGAACTTACGTTTGGCATCAAACATTTTAAACTTGATGAAGCCCGGCACATCATGCTCCGTGCATAACTGGAAAAGATCAATAGAACAGTGAATGCGTATTCATCATCAGGTTGTACTAACCACTAAAACCTAGTAGGGGGAATTTCTGCTGCAACAAAAACTTACATAAAAGCTTATATTACGCTTTATCTTTTGGGCGACAGAAGGCAAATCACATTTTCTGAAGCGTTAAGCATGCAGCCTCATAACACAATACAATACAACCATGACACCAAAGCCCTCGTACAAACAGTAATTCCAGTCATTTATCATGGTGAGTGGACATAGTCAGTCTGTTAGTTTGAAAGGGCCATTTGTAACTGTCTTAAATGCTATCAGAGCTCAACAGATGCTTTGTAATGACCACAGTGGGTGACAGGGACTGAGAGTGGGTGAATTAACAGGCAAATAGCTGAAGCAAGGACTGGGCTCATTCTTAGCATTGTATCTGCTTCTTTTTGCAATCATTCCTTTTCCCCTTTTTTTTATTCTCCTGTCTGACGGGTCACTGACCCTCAGCAGGTCGTCCTCGGTAATGCAGGGAGGGACGTTGTAGAAGTGCAGGACACAGGAGGGTGGCTGAATGATGTTTTTGGAGGCCTGCCCGGCGCTGGTGAAGCGGTTGTTGCGGGTCATAGCGAAGTCTTTGTAGCTGCTGGATCCATCCTCTAACTCAAACACCTGGCTGGGGATGACTGCATGCTGCTTTGAGACACTGGACAAAGAGAAAGAAAGAGAGAGAGAGAGAGAGAGAGAGAGAGAGAGAGAGAGAGAGAGAGAGAGAGAGAGAGAGAGAGA
>JBBPDE010000038.1:1975984-1987780 GCA_037974605.1 Nannopetersius ansorgii | reverse complement strand
ATAAATGCTTTTCTCATATAATACATTTCTATCAAATGAGCTAATGATTTAAGCAATATTGAATTACACCCTCAATCGCCACCGCCATGAAAACCTTGACTTCTAAGCATTAAAGTATTTTCTTGTTTCTATTTTTTTCTATTTGTTGTTTTTTCCACCATCACAAAAACAAGGAATCCTAAGTGTACAGATTAGTGTGAGGGTAATCAGTTTGTTTTGAAAGTTTAACAGCGGAATAAGGAATTTTTTTTAACGGACGTGTGGTTGCAGTTGAACCAACCGTCCAAATAAGGGCAAAGCCATACAGAGCACTGTTGCACTTTTTATATGTTGTTTTGATGAGTAACCTACTTGCAAGTTACAAGAGAGACTGAGAAATGGCTTGTTGAAAAGCTACCATTTTTTTTTCCTCTGCAGCGATTCAACTCAAAGTCATCTCTCTGTGGAGAAGGCCTGTCTCGTCAATGTCATGCTTCAGTGTGTGTTGCCCTGGATACATCTATATTTGATGAGAGCCCTCAAACACTGGAGAGGTCCTCATGCTGATCCAGCTATGGGAGTAGCAAGTGGTGAAGTAATGTGTGTGTGTGTGTGTGTGTGTGTGTGTGTGTGTGTGTGTGTGTGTGTCAGTGTGAGTGTGTAGATGGAGTAGATGTGTGTGTGGGTGTGAGCATAAAAGGTTGCATGTGTGTCTCTGTGTTTCAGCTAGTGTGTGCATGCTGGAAGTTAGTGACGTCCGCACTCTCAGTGTGAGGGACAGCGTGTAAAGGTGCCTTTGTGTGTATTCCTGGCCTGCCAGTGCTGTCTCAAAGTACACTCACACTTATGTGCGCACACACAAACACAGTGCTGATATGATTGCACCCATGCCTTAGCAGTAAGTGCTCCAGTAAGGATATTCCACCATGGCCTGGATTCCATTGCGCTTGAAGATGACGATCCGCAGCACATTGCCAATAGGGTTGCACACTGTGTATAAAACGTCCTGCAACATGAAACAGACAAGGGTTCTCACACACATGTTAAATGTTCCAAAATAACACTTGGCCCCTGTTTAAGCAAAAAGAGTTTCTGGTATTTAAACATGCTATTTAAAGGCAGATGTTATTAAATAGTTACATTTACAGAATACAACAGTAAGCAATGTCATTTAAAACTATGTTTTTCAATTTGATGCTCAATTCTAAAGAATAACCAATAGTAACACTATTCAAATACACCACACTATTAGATGTTGCTTGGTTGTCACTTGGGCCCCCAACTAGGCTGTGGACATTCTTTAGTTCCCCCCACCCACATTAAAATGTCTTTTAATGAGTAGTCATCAATAATTACTCCCATTCATATTATTTATTCTTATATCATATTATCCTTTCATTATTTATTGCACCAAATAATTTCATATTTTTGTGTCCTTGTGTGTCCAAAGCATATATGAAGAAAGCAGGACATACGGGGAGGCTTAGAGTACCCCCATCACAAGCCACAAACGCAACTACACTGGCCAGTGTAACACACTGAGCGATGGAGGGAGATTGGTGCCATCCTACCCACACACAGAGGGATGTGGTATCCCTGGGGATCAATCTCGCAACATCCCGTTCATAGGACCAATACAATTGCATAACTCAGAAGAAAATGATGCAATTTAATATTCCTCAGGTCCTGAAAACATTCTCAATTTCTTTAATAAAAGAGGCAGCAGTTGCACCAAAGGTCAGTGAAAAGGTTGTGCCATTTCGAACATATGAACAGACTCATCTCTCATTAAGCCCTAAGTTCTTGTGAATGTGAGTTTAATAAAATATATATAATAAAATAACATTCTACAAAACATGAGCAGGGCGAGAAAGAAACTGAAGGAGACTGTATATATATATATATGAAGAGCTCTTTTCAAAAAGCAATAATTGTGCAATAAAAGCAATAAAAATGCCAATTTTGAAAAAAAAAATATTGCTACGCCATTCTGCTGTTTACGGAAACCTATTGGTTGCTCCATCAACATTTCATGTGAAATCCCTGTATTTCCTTGTTTAAAATGGACTGTAAACTGCAGTTCTTTCCCAAAATGCGATAAGCGCTAGACCTGTTTTTATGCAAAATGCAACACATCCTCTCGACCAATCAGCTTTTGGCCAGCGCTCTAAACTGTCCAACATGGCAGCTCCCTAAAGAGAGCAGTTTTGCTCGCTCATTTAAACTCTCTTTTAACAATAGTTGCTTTAAATACAGTACACACTTAGAGAGAGAGAGAAACAGGAGGGAGGGGGAGAGAGAGAGAAGAGCCACTATAGAGAAAACACATTTCACTGCCATTTGTATGTTTGTTTGTTTTTTAAACTTATTTGTTTAGATTTAACATAAATAAATGATTTTTGAGTTACTCTTTATTTTATTTAGTTGTTATCTTGCCTCAAAAAGAAAGACAAAAAATAATGGATTTGTAGAGTTTAAAAAAGATGGATTCATAGCTAAAAAACAACAGATGGCTATATAAATCTAAAACGATAAAAATAAAAATATAATAAACTTTGGATTTATAACCAACAATATTGTTGTTAGATTTCACAATTATTGTTGAACATGTTCAAGCAAACAATCTACAAGCCAACAAAAAATTCATGACTAGCACATATTCTAGGAAAGTTTTTTGCCGGCTTAGGTCCTACACTAAAATCAACACTGCCTATATTCATGAGACATTGTGACCTATCAACAATAAAATGTCTTTGTTTTTTACATTTAGTCACTGCAGAATATCAAAACACATCCAGTCTTTACTACTGTTTTTCCTGAATCATGAAATATTTATGTCTGTTCTGATGGGTTGTTTGCCATCTTGAGTGCTGACACAGTGAAATCCTGCTGCTGTGTGTAACACATTATTGTACAGAGTTCAAGAATGACAGCAACTAATTTATAAATGGTGAAACTTTACACTGACTGCCATGGATCATGTAGTTGTCTCTTAATTTGGTAAGGCAGCCATATAGATAATGCAAGCATCAATTATTAATTATACATTGCGCTGAGCACGTCTTGGGAAGAAGCACAGAAACAACATAAAACCTCAAACATTTATAAAATTAAAATAATTTTAATAATGTTTATTTAAAATACACACACCACTGAAGCTTCAATTATTCACTGTTGATTACATCAGAAGCTCCAGAGCCCAAAAAATAGTACAATTCTAAAATGCTAGTTGCTTCAAATGCAGCCTGTGTTGATGGTACCAGGTCTGCTGGAAATGTTTTTTTTTTTTTTTTGATAGGGTGTCAAAATTAAGCTCAATCCTGAACTTACAGTTGATATGGCCATAAACTGGCTTGTTATGTCAAAAGTGCTTCAATCCTATACATTGTGTATCATGATATAGCTTAAAAATATTACTTATATGCCATATCACCCAGTCCTAAAGTATATTTTTTTAAATAATTCTGGATCATCCTACAATAACTGGAATTTCACATTTCATAACATATTTCATAACTATTCACTATTAAAATATACTTTCAGAAATCTGCACTTCTAGCAACTACAATCATGCTTTTCTCGACGTTGAAACTCTACTAAGATTCAGAACAGAATGCTGTGGGAAGTCGCTCATCAGGTTGTTAATCAAGCAAGGTGCTGTTCGAAACTCAGATCTATATTTCTAATCAGGCATCGCTGTTTTCTCCTGAAAAGGTCTATGCCTGTTAACATCGCCGCACTGCAGACGGAGAAGATCTCTCAAGGCACATTAACAAGAGTGTAACCTTCATTGTGTCTGTTCAGGACACTGATCTATTGGAGAGACCTGGGCAGTAGAAGAGATTCAACTGGGGGTTCTTGAACCGCAGGAGTGGGACACATTCAATGGTGATCAGCGTGGCTTTGGCACACCAGCAGTTAGTGAATGCTGTGCTAGATTGTCACTGATAGCATTCATATTGTTCAACTCTTGATGGCAGGTTTGCAATAAGGGAGGGAGGTGCATTTTAGAGCTGGGTCATTAGGAAACATTGTGGTCACCCTGGTGATGAAGCAATGTGTTACTGGAGATGAAAAGTGCAGTAATGGAGACTTCCGGGTTGCCACAGTAATGTGACAAAATACTTTTAGTAGCTAAAGCTTCAGGTAACAGGAATTGTAGTCATTAAAGAGATGTGATTTACTGGATTTAGTTACCCAGGTAAAAGATTGGGAAACATTTAATTTAGGTAAAAATGTGGCTTCGGTAGCAAGGATGCAAAGTGCTAGTCAATGAAGTTACCATGGCAATGGGGTTTTACCGGACCAACCTTGTCTTTGCAGTCTTTGTAAATGGCAAGCTGAAGTGAATGTTATAAGAGAGGAGGCTTTCTGTTTCATGCTGAGCAACTGTTGTAAGCACAAAGGAGGAAACAAATTATTGAAATGGTAAGCATTTTGGTTTTGTGAGCACAAAGACCAGAATGAGTGTAACTCACAAACCAAAAGCCACTTCCTGTTTGTAATTTTTGTACCATGGGTAAAAAAAAAGCCATTATTTAATGTCTATGGATGAGTCCATTTCAGACACTTCAGTGGCCAGACTCGCTTTGCAAAAAATGGGTTGTTACTATTAAGATGTTTATTGCCATGCCAGATCCCCAACATCAACATCATGTCAATTCACATAATAAAAAAAAACTCTATCCTGAAGCATTATGCACATTATCACTGACTGTTTAAAAGTTGTTATAAAATGGTCATGTGATCGCCTATAATAGCAGGTTATTAGTTTCTTAAAGTCATTAAGATGGGCCAAGATTAAGAGACCTTACACTGAAAGACACAATACAGTAGCAATGTTTGAACTGAATATTTAAATATCGATTTAATGATCAAGGGGTGATCAAGGGGTAGGCATGACAAAAACAGCTTTAAAAAATGGTGTCATGTTTTTAAAAAAATGCTATTCAACATTTAACATCCTGTGCTGCTTTTAAATGGAGAAGAGGATTCTGCTGGGGGCTGTTGAAACAGAGGTCTGGGACACAGTTAATGGTGATCAATGAGGTTTTGAATGACCAGCCATTAGTGATTGCTGTGCTAGATTGTCACTGAAAGTATTCATATGGTTCGACTCTTGATGGCAGGTTTGCGATAAGGAAGAGAGGTGCATTTTAGAGCTGGGTCGTTAGGAAACATTGTGGTCAGCCTGGTTTTGCCCATCAATATCAGATCTGTACCAACTGTAGCTTTAAAAAGCTGCTAAAAACTGCACTATTCTCCTTGGCATTCTGCACACATTTTTATGCTTCTTTTACTGATTTTGGTGAAGTTTTTTTTTTGTTTATTTCCTGCTATTTTTATGCTTCCTGCTTAGTTAGTATTTTTATTCCTGTTACTGAATGACAGTAATAATCTATATAAATAAATTGGAGTTAATTAAAACTGAACAGGCCTAATTACGCGCTCTTTGTAATGAAACATGTCACTGTTCTTGAAGTACTGACCATACCTACGATCATTCTGAAACACACTTTATCAAGATGCTAGTAAATATCATCAAGCTGCCTGTCCTTGGTGCAGCTGCATGGTTTTTGAGGCTTTGTTGCTCAGCTTAGGCAAAGGAAATCTGAGAAAAAAATAATAATTTCTGCTGTATGACTCAAGGTTCAAGAGATATTGGTCAAATCATTAAATGCCGCACTACAGCATCTGCATGAGGGCCTACTGGGGTCACTTCATTTCTCTAGCGTGATCATGAAGTGGGTTGCCATGCCTCACAGCATCTACAACCTATTACATTTTATCAGAGAAGATGAATGATTAACACATTTCACGCAAGGCCCTAAATACAACGGTGACAGTCTACAGCAAATTCTCATTACTGCAATAATGGGCCACAATCGTAGGCTAGTTCCCGTAGCGATGAAAAAAAGGGGATTCTAGTTACCGTAGTGATGGGGTACAGTGGGTTCTGAATGGACAGCAGCAGCACTTTGTTTCCACTGTTGGGGTCGTCCGCGTTGGTGGGCCGAGTGATGCGCTTGCTGGTGGAGTAGTTGAAATAGGCCTGCTGTCCTGCAATGTACACAGCCTCACTGGAACCACAGGCCACACAGCGGTCTGCGCTCTCCACGTCCTCGAATTCCACCAGTGCCTGCCTCTTAAACGGCATCATCATCACATAGCTGTAAGAGGGGAGGAAGAGGGATGTGCACCATGCATTTTAGTGATCTTTTAGGGTTATGGCTCCCATAATTTGCATCACAATGATCTTTTAGTCTTGTGGCTCCCAAACTGCGAGCTCCTACCCCAGAAAACTCTTGGTTCTTTCAAAACACAATTAAATAAAACATATCTTATATATATATATCTTACATATCAAGTGCTTCTAATGTTGCTTTGACCTTAGTTTGAGAAAAGGCACTATATAAACAAAAATATTTATTATTTTTATTATTATTATAATAATTATTTTATTATTAGCCATGTTTTTGCAACAGAACACTATTCTAGGTCCAAGCATTTAGAGATGAGGACCCACAAACACAAACAAACAGTAATGAGCACAGCAGGGCAGAAGTGTATATAGGCTAACCTTCTCCCTCTCCATATATCTGCATTCATTAGGATATAAAAAGCTAAAACTAGATCACTCCTGTTCGGTGAAGCATGACTAATATGAGCTCAGATGATTTCGAGTGAGAGCTGTAATGTCGCACAATGTTGATAAATGAAGACTTGCAGCAGTCCATGGGCTTCTGGTCTCCATCAGAAAGAGAAAGTTTTGCTTGGCATACAAATCATTTCATTTTTCTTTCTATCTATCAGTCATTCTAATGCTTTAAAAATCTCTGTACTTCACAAAATGATACGAAACCTGACGGCAAACATTCCAGTGTTTCCTAAAGATAGAAAATACCAAAGATTCTTCAAAAGAATCACCTAACAGGAGAAAGGTATGCAGCAATGTTCAGTTTATTTGTTCCACTATTTGGTAGAAAGAAAAGCTTTTCAAAGCAGTGGAGAACAGCACAATGTCAGACTGCCGCAAATTCCAAGTTAAGATTTCATAGATCATACCTTAAAAAATGAGACTGCTTTTAAATCTAATCAGCAATTGACTTTGTCTGTTTATCGCTGTACAGACAGAGGAACAAAGATTCAACTTAGAGGAACTCAGATTTACCTTATATTCAACATTAAAGTCGAATTGTTACATTAAAAGTCACATATCCTACACCTTTTTTCCATTTTTTTTTTTTTTCTACAGTCATCTTGTTACATTTTACATGACCATCTTCCAGTCATTCCTTACCTGGTACTGGTGAACAGACTGCTTTAGTTTTAGTGTCTAAGTCTTCATCTTCTATGACTTTATCAAGCTATTGACTGAATAGGCCACTTACATGCAATGTTTTTTGGGGAGGTATCATGAAAACAGTGAATTAAAAACAGTTTTGCAGTTTTGTTTCCAAATATTGATTGTATGGGCTGTGAATAGTACATTTTTCTCAAGAACCACTTTATTTCAAAAAGTGAGAAAAAAATCCACGGCTTTAACCACGGCTTAAAAGAGAATAGAGAGTAAATTCACTGTCACGCGATTCTTCAGTTCTGTAAAGCCCTATAACTTAAATAGAATGTCAAAGTGCATCCCCCCTCAAGACATTCTTAGAGAGTCCTTCGTTGATGTTACTGCTGTCCTAAAAATACCCTGATGCGCTACTCTATTTCTGCTCAGCTGCACCGGAAAGGACTAATCCCAAGCTATCTGATACCTCACTCGCATCTCCATACCACCCTGGCCTTATCCGGCATATTTGATGGCACTGAGACAGAGAGACTGAAGCGCTGTCATACAGAACTTCAGGCAGATTTCAGTCACTTACTATATATTTTAATTTATCCACACATCAAACAAATGCTGCTTGTTTCAATCTGCAAACTGCAAACATATGTTATATGACTATCATAAGTGCAGTTTTCACTTTGCTGGTACTTCATTAAAAATTCATTTTGCAGTCTGAACTTTGGAACATTCTCCACAAGGGGGTGCTATGGCACTCAAATTGCTTTAGAGTGCATCAGTGAAAGAGAGGAAACCTCATAAGTCTCACTATTAAGCATGTTTTTAGTTACATGCTTGATGTACACAAATACAATTGTTCATACTATTTCACTGTTTTTTTTAATATAGACCTCCTATCACAATGTTTACTGAGTATATGACGTGGAAACGTCATGTGATATTTTTGCTGTGCTAATTTATCTTTGACTTACTGCCCAACACTGTATCCTATACATGCTTTTCTAAGAGTTCTGGTTAACACAACTTCGCAGTGGAGCTGGTGCCTTCCACAAACAGTACTAAGCTTGAAATGAACAATGACTTCCATAAATATCAGTAAACTTCACATAAACTCTTCAATAAACAAGAATAATATAATCAGGCAAAGTATAATCTGTATAATACGTTCTAAAATACAATCAAAGTTTAATCAGGAGATTTAAATATGCAGTGCCACATATCCTCCTGACTACCAGCAGTTCAAATTTGTTCTCTCTAGAGGACCTTTGTAAACCTGAATATCTTCCACCCCCTGCATGCTACTGAACCAATTCCTTTTGTATTCTAAAGAGGACATTTGGGACTTTGAAATGATACCTCATTTGTAGGGGTGGGATTTGGGGAACTTACTGTTCCTGTTGGAGGAAAATGGCATTCTTTACCACAGTTAGATTTTATGGGAAGAGGAAAAGTAAGTGCATAATAATTGATATTGAGCTAATTTTGTCTTGAAATGTTGTTATATTTTATATGAATCTCTTAAGAACACATTAAACCAATTTGTAAATGAATTTTAGTGGACATTTGTAGTTACTACTTCCATTTTGTTCATTTTGTACTTGCATTTTTTCAAATGAGAAGAAAGGGATTTATTGTCAGAGGCATGGAGAATATTACTGCAAATTGTAGAAGAAAACTCAGATATCAGGTTGTCTGATGAGGAAGATCAAGTTACTTGAATTCAGACTGCTCCTTGGTGAGCAGTTGATTAATCAGGCCCAAACAGGAATCGGAAGTGAAATTGCTTTCTGAAATATCACAGCCCATAAACACACACAATAAAAATCACACCATAGTCCTGGCATTAATGATGTTGAGGTTGACTCATGGTGCTTTTTTATGTTTTATGTTTTTTTTTTTATGTAGTGATACACTCAAGTTTTCCTCATTCTTATGTTGAATTCGTGGTTTTAAAATATGGTCACATTTGCCATGTATGGAGTTCCGATGTCCACTGTAATGGACACATTATATTGTTCATTATCATTAAAATAAAAAGTTTCTTTTTACAAAAAAATGTTTGCATTATTCTCATTACCTCTCAAATAATATGGGAAGTTAAAAAAAGTGATGGGAAAACATTTTTTTCCCTGGTAGTCAGGAAGATACCTGATCATTTAAAAAGATTCCCTTCTTAACCAATAAAGCAAAGAGAATATAAAACACTAAGTGTGAAGGGAGACTTTCTTGAGATGTTTCTTGATGTTAGGAAGGATACCCCTTTAAAATAAGAACAACAAAGAGCCTGTATGACGTCCGCATACAATGTTACCTCTTACTCGTCTCGTGCTCCATTTTGATTCATTGACGTTGGAGCAAAAACTCTCCCAGGAGCTTGTGGTAGACTGAACCAGCTTAATACAGTGGTGCATCCACCGCATTTATCACAACCTTATTAAGAGTTAATTGGTATTCATTATATCCAGTAGGCCCAGACTTCAAAGGACAAGAAATATCTTTTATTAAGAGCAGTCCCTCAATTAATCATTTGAGAGTTTATTTTAAAGGTTAATAAACCTTTCTGTAAAACTGTTCTGTTGCTATATAAACACAAGCTTTATAGCACCATTAACCTGCAGCAGCAGATGCTGTCTTTGATTTTCACCATTCTCTTTTGTTTTTAAAGGAATAGTCGGCAAAAACAAAATCAGATTTACCCTATTTTCTACTTATGCCTGTGTAGTCAATTGGATATTATTTCAATTCTGTTTTTTAGTTAACCACTGAGGCTACATGGCTGATTAGTGGTAGAAGATAATGGTCACCCTTTTCTTTCTGATAATACATTCCCAAAAATGTCTCTCAAACCACTCAAACTGAATCCGGCTCTTTATGGTGGCTTATAGAGTCCTAAACCAAAATCACAAGCCTTATTAAAGAGCTGGATGTGGTTGAGTGTTTCTACTAAAATATTTTGGGTAATTATTATTATGTTTGTTATATAAGCCTCATAGTTCCGCATGTCTAATAAATCACACCTAAGGTGGAAAATTGTGTAAATCTGATAGGACTGTCAATGTATTACAGGGCTGTCAATGTATTAAATACTAAACTATCTTAGTGATACTGAATTCATGTAAACTCTTTGTCAAAGTTCATAATGTATAAATACTGTGTGGGTATTTTAAATTGCTGGGTAACTGACAGTGATGTAGTGATGTACAACAGTAGCATATTCTTTTGAGCTTTGAGGGAAGGGATGATAAAATATTATATTAATTGATATAGCCTGTAAAATGTTTAAAACATTAACTAACCGGCTTCTCCACTCAACTCAACTGATGGTGCTGCAGCACTAATACTGACTGGTGAAGACCTTACACCTAACAGCAAAAATTAAAATCTTCATTAAAAAAACAAAACTATCAAACAGATTAAGAAACATGTTGACAGCCTCATACAAATGAAATCAGCACAGAACTCTTTAAAAAAAAAAACATTAATTTTTACCAGATGTTTCCAAACTTCTCCAAGGCCTCCACCAAATCAGCTTCCACCACCGATTCACAAAGCCCCCTGACATGAACTACAGGAGAAGGGGCAATCCTGTGTGTCTCATCCCCGTTATCCTGCAAGTTAGAAGAAGAGACAGATTAGCTGAGAAAAAGTAGCAACAAGCAAGAAAAAGACCCTCAACATTAATTATGTGAGTGACATTTTTGGATTCAAATAGGCACAGTTCACAAGCATCAAAGCGAGATGGACTCTCGGCAGAGAGACATGTGGTGCTTCACAAGCAATACAAAACAGTTGGTTACATACAGAAGTACATCGGGAGCCTGGAAGGAAGAAAAAGGGAGGGGTTGGGCACAGCCGTCAAGCTGAAATTTATGGAAGAATATGTACACTGACAGCAACACACTAAATTTCCAATGACTACAACATGTCTCACGGAGTCACCATCCAACTACTGCAGTCAATCACAGAAGCTACCCAGACGAACATGACAAAACGTGACAAAAACGACTGAAAAATGATAACACTGTTACAAACCAGCTATAATCATCAGCATCAAGTTTGTGAAACCATTTGTAGGCCTAATTATACTGCAGTTATCAGACTCTGGAATTTATTCTCAGTTTATTATCACAGCAATTATAGAGCACATAAGTGGCCTTTTTCATCCTGCTCTTGTGTCCTCTGCTGCAGCCTTGAGAAAGCGTTTTTTGGTGGGTTTTTTTCCTACACAAAAGCACAAGCAGCTCAGAGGCAGGCAATTATGTCTCCTTGGATGTGTAACACTGAGTGGAAGAGGAACAGGGCCAAGGCATCACTGGCCTTCTGTACCTCTCAAACGCATGGCTCTGCAGTAATGCGTCTTAGAGCAGTCTGGGGCCAGTTCTGCTCTCTTATACACACACACACACACACACACACAGGCGCACGCACACAAACACACACACACAGGCGCATGCACGCACACACACACACACACACACACACACACACACACACACACACACACACACACACACACACACACA
>JBBPDE010000038.1:1956753-1968012 GCA_037974605.1 Nannopetersius ansorgii | reverse complement strand
TCATATCTTAAGATTATATACCAATTTTGATGACACAGTATTCATTTATTTAGAATATAAATCATTTTTTCAGTTTCAAAAACAAAATGTAATTATTATTATGCACTGCACTAAATCCAACTAGACAGGACTAATTATGCTGTTTATGATTAAAATATGCAGCTGGTCAGTGTTCATTAAGTACTGATGATTTGAAACATAGAAATATAATCTGTTTTGAGACATAATCATGTCTTTTCAATAAATTTCAAAAAAGTTTTATTAAACTCCCTTTAGCCCTGCAATGTAGTCCAAGACTCCAGACATACTCAGAAAAGATGAAACATTACAAAACCTTGCCCTTGTTTACAAACTCCCAGTAGTTCACTCTGAATTACAGCAACAAGTTTGCGGTTGGAAAAAACAATCACCCTAGATTCCTAAAATGGCAAGAAAACAAGCTCATCATGGCCCGATGCTTCTGCAAGAGCAAAGATGCACAAGCATGCGGGACGACCTTGTTTCCGGCAGCTGCAAACAAACATGCGATGCTACTATGATGGAAATCCCACTGCGCTGGGGGGCACATGAAAATACACACCCCTAAAAGTGGAAAAGACCATAGTGTAAAGCCTAAATTGTGACGCATGCAAAAAGTGCCTGTGTCTGAGCGTGTGTGCATGAGCTCCTGAGCCTCTGGTGTTGAGCTTCTCTAAAACTGATGAGTGACTAACAGGATGTATGTTAGTGAGTCAGTCAGCTTGGGGAAATGTTGCCGATGATCTCTGTTTAGTCCATCATTTTAGTCAAACACAGCAGCCCAAGAGAGGAAAAGAGCCCGAAACAAAAGCTAGGACATTTCTTCACACTGCTATTGGTCACTGCTGCACCAGAGTGGTTCAAATTTCAAAGCAGTTTGGTAAATGTGCTTTAGTGACCAAGTTTCTGGGAAACTTGTGCTGCCAGAAGAGAAAGTCACAAAAACTGCAAAGAGAAGGAGGCCACATGTGAGCTTTCTCATGTTGTCAACAGGTCACCTCTCTTTAGCACACCGTACTTATAGTGATCTTTTGTTTGAAACAATGACAACGATTTGTTCACAGGGAAGTTACATTGAAAATCAAAACAAGAAGGCCATGTATTTCTGGGGTTTTTTATACAGAGAAAAACCTCTTCATTATGGGTGGATAAATGTTGCCCCAATAACCTAATCAACAGCTGGTCAAAGCACTGTACTGACCATGACATATTCAATTAATATGAATGTTATTTTAATATATTTTATTCAAATAGTGTATTATGCAGTTTAGGATGCCCAAAGCTTTGCCATGACAAGGTAACACCCCATGATATGAACAGAAAATGTTTAATGCCAAAGTTTAACAAGCTGTCAAGCTGTTAGGAGATATAGTTTACTGGTTATACTTCACTGCATTATGATTTGTTTTGCCATCATTAAAAAAAAACATTTTTTATTACAGTTTACATAGAATAACCTAAATATTACCACTTCAAATGGACAGGCTTTACAGTTTTTTAATGTAATATAATAAAAGCTAGTTACTTTCTGATAAGAATCCAAAATTAGCATAAGTGATTGGCATTAAAATACAAATGAAAAGTTGTCCACCTCCTCAGTTCCAGAGTCTATGTTGGTTAGTCCAGTCTTCAGACTGAGAACATGTTAAACCCAACTCCAGAAATAATGTACTAGTACATACTCTTTAGTCAATCTGAATGGATTCACATAAATTATATCCTATAAAAACGAGTACGTACAGAAAGCAAAAAAAATTATAATGGCAAAGCACTTGTTAATTATTTGTTTTTATGGCAGCAACACTGTTGAGTGCCTGTACAAAATAAACAAACTGACATCCCACTTTCAACTCAAATATGAGAAAAACAGCTGTACCCGCAAGCTGCAATCCTTCTCCATTTGTTTTGCTATCTGTATCTTATAGCGGTGGAAGAGCGAGTGTGTTCGAGTAAGATTGCTGAGTTTGGTTCATTGTGCAGTGCTTGGTATGTGATCTGCAATATTCCAGGTGCCAGAAAATAACCTGCAAAAATGTGAGATAATCTGCCGCAATTTTAAATGTCATGTAGCGTATCAGATGCTTTATTGTTACTCTGAATAACTGCTATATATCCTGTTTAATAAAAGTTTTTTTGGTGGAAGTGAGTGTAATAAAAAGGGAAATAATAGATGTGATGAATATAATAGGGTGTTCTGGACACAGGCACACAATACAAAAAAGGTTTTAATAATAGTCATAAAAACAGTCCAGGTTTGTCAGCCAGGGTCCACAAGAATACCATAGACAAACCAAGATGATAGTCAAGAATACAAAAGCAGAAGCAAAGAGACAAAGGAAAGGTTTAGTAGTGAAATGGGAACACACAGGGAGTCCATGTGGGTAGGAACAGCTTATACAGTATAAAGGTTATATTTGGCACTTTTGTACTGGCACAAGTAACTCCGCTGTACTGTGAACAATTGTTTTTCCATTACAAATAAAGCGACGCATACCTGAACCATACCTGAGCTATCCTGTGTTCGCTAGCAGGGCCAAAATTGGAAGCAGACGAGCTTACTGTGTCACTGCTTTATAATTGGTCAAAAAATGTTGTCATGGGTGATGAGATCATCACAGGACATCACTAACAGGTAAGCTGGGTTAGGTTTCCATCGCATGGTTAAACATTGGCAAGAAATAGACATCAAAGTAAATAAGCTTTCATGGATACGGGGAGTAAATTGCGCTGCCGACGCGTCAGAAACAGAATTACTGGGCTGAGAAAATCAAACCATGCTGTCGCAGTACAGTTTAGGTACGCCATGGTTCCTATATGCCTATAGAAAACTGCTTCTATTGACTGTGTGAGGATTAGTTCTAAAATTACAGACAATCAGACCTATTTTTTCCTTCAAAGGATCATGCCAGGGAGGGTATGGCTATGGAATTGTAACGAAATGTAGTCTGGGCTAAAAAATCCAACAAACAATGAGGGTGAAGGCACGCAGGGCAACTCCTGCCAGTGTTTGTTATTGAAATGAACAGACAGCAGGGTGCACAGTGCAGTGCTAAAACCACAGGGGAAAGTCGTGCTCCAGCCCACACCAAAAATATCCTCCTGCTTTGGGTGAGGGGCTCCAGGGGACCTCAGCCGCCTAGCCGAACACGGAGGAGGTAACAGCCCAAGTAGAGCTGTGCAGCCCTGGGTGCTGTCGCTCACAACTGGAGACGGGCTCTCCCGCTGTCACTATGGTAACAGTCCTTTCCTTTTTGGCTCCGAGTGAGGGGTGGTGGAGGGTGGAGGGCCGAGGTGCTGTTGGGAGGATGCTTGAAAAGCGGTGACGGGCGTGTGTGTGAGTAATTACCCCATTTTCCAAATTCACTCATTTGTTCTTGCACCTGTTAAGAATGCTGATGTAACTGCAAGGCTCTGTCATCTGCAGAAATGCTTCTTTCTGTGTTTTTACCTCTGAGATCTTAATTAGGCTTGGCCTTGTCTACATACCCTACGAAAGGCACCGTGCTTGAAGAGGTCAGGCATTACACAAACAGACATGATAAGGAGGCTATCATTCACTATTTGTCACAAACAGAGCTGTTTTAAACCCTGCAAATAACTGCATGTGGCAGGAATTCTGCTTCTTGGCAATTTACCAAAATGAGTTCTTGAGCTCTTGACACGCTTTATAAACAGTTATTGCCTCATAAAATCAAATGAGAGATAAAGGAAAAAAATGAAAATGAGACATAAAGAGAAACAGGCCACTTCAAGCAACTTCAGGAGTAGCACCAAAAATCAGAATCTATTAGGCGTAATTCATTCTATCATATAACAGGTAATGGGTAGAAGAGTACAAGTACCTGCATAGGTATTTCATAACACATCAATAAGCACTGAATAACATTTGAAAGGTCTTTCAATACTAGGTAGTTAGATGGGCAGATGTCTGGGTTCACATTACTCAGAACAAACATGTGATATATGTTCCTCATTCCGTATTAATGTGTTATGGAGTTCCATGTAGGTTGCAGTACTTTTCTTCATTTAGCCTTCATGGAAGCAGCTCAAGGAACTAACTAGTCATGCCTAAATAAGGGAGAAAATGTATAAACAACGTATGTCAGTATTTTCTTTTTTTATAGATGCATAAAACACAAAAACATAATTAAACCTCACGCTGATACTACGATTGCTGTTCTGAAATTCAGTAAGAAGAAGAAGAACTTCCATAATTACGATAACAAAGATTGTAATATCATCCATGCTTCATTTCACCATCCATCCAATATGAATATTAAACCCAGTTTAATAAATGGTAAATGTATTTACACTTTATAAATATCTTCTGTATAAATATCTTACAGAACAAGCACTTGCAATATATACATACTAATACACATCCTAATGTTATTCAATACATTTATGAACCTCCTATGCTGGCAGAAATACTTCATTTACTTCACTTAGTTAAAACTATGCCTTTTCATCTCACATGACCTTCGTTGCAATCCACGAGGTGAAAATGAGAGCAGGCTGTAAGAGCTCTGGGCCTGTCCCCTCTCACACCTCAAATTTGAACAGAAAAAATTCCCTGTGCGATACAGCAGGTCAAAACAGTACCAACAGCAAAAAGCTGCAGAGAGTGCGGGGCAGGTAGATGGTCTGGTGGATGATTGTAGGTGTCAAGAAGAAGGGCAAGCGTGTTTCGGGACCACAGACAATGGATTGACACTGACACCCAGTAACACGGCAGTCAGCCTCCCAGGCCTGCTGGCGCAGTGAGCGGGAACAGCTTAGAAAACCGTGACCATCACAGACAAATGTAGCCTTTTGGAGAAAGGCGCTACACTGCAACAGCCTCCTTTCTCTTTATTGGGAGTCATGAGGTCAGCTTATAATAGGAAGCGTTTGATTAAGGCCACAGAACAGGGCGAGGAGTAAGAAATAAAGATTACCGGGTCATTCCGCTTTGCCGCATAAGCAACTCAAGCACCACATTAATCACCTCTCATCAATTGTACTACAGGGTGCGGGAAACACTGAACAAAAAGTGGAGTGCAAGACTAGAAGGAAAGAGAGAAAAGGCAGCGTGTAAATTGGGCTTCAGCATTTAATTTTTAATACTGTTTTCTCTAACAGTGGTATGGCATGATAAAGAAACCAAAGGTGTGGTGTGGAAAAAACAGACAGGTTAAGGCCATGGGACATTTTACCACAAGACCCAGCTTGGACCATTATGAGTAAAAGACTAATCTTCTTGATTAAAATCATAAAAATGATGAAGTTCTCTAATGTTTAATTCTCATCCACAGAACACTCCAATATGTTTGCATTAGGTTGATTTAAACATTAAATGCTGGTTTGGTTGGGCTATTCCATATAAAAAAAAGTGGAGTGGCCACTTCAATATCTTCCCCAATACATCACCGAGCAGCGTGCACCAAACTACGCTGTGTCAAACTGACAAAACCACCCTAGATCAGAGCTCGAAGACAGATCGTTATGGCCTGTTCACCTTTACTGAAGACGCACAAATCACTGTCATGAAAAAGCTGTACTGCATTTATGCATTTACATCATTCAGAGTTGCTTTTATCCAAAGAGGCTTACAATTTTTCAATTTTACACTACACACGCGCCTGTATTTTGTACACAATGTATATGCTGGTACCATGACATTTGTGCCAAAAAACAGAATTGCAACTATTTTTGTTTTTCTGAGGATTATAAGAAAATTATAATCAGTATTTTTACTCAAATATAAGATCAAAGATGAAGAATCACAAGGTCCTACATCAAACAATACAGTGTAGTGTTGGGTGATTTTGAAACTGAATTAAATCAAATTAAACAATAATAATTACACTCATTTTGTAATATGCAGTCAGCCAGTGTTTTTAAGCACTGATAATGTCACAGTCCGCACACCAGAGATGGGGACTCATGTCCGAGTCTGAGACTCGGACATAAGTCGCACAAACAAAGACTTGTGACTTGACTTTAGACTTGCCCTCAACAACTTGAGACTTGACTTGGGCTTGGGTGCTGTGAATCGTGCGTCATAACTCAAAAACAATGTTAATTTCATGGAATTATTTATTTATATCTTGTACTCCCGGTGTCCCATTACTTTTGTCCGAGGTGAACGGTTTTCAGCTAATAACAGTTTTTGAGGGGTCTTTGGAAAGGTGTCATCGAGCCCCATCTAACTGTGAAGTTTCACATTTAGAGTGAGAGATATATTTTTCATATTTTACATTTAGATTTAAGATCATTTAAGGCAAATCCTCAATTAGCATAAACATTTAGAGCTCAACGTTTACAGCTCAAAAATCCCACATTTAAGAGTTGCCATTTGTAAAGATTGCTACTCAAAGACTTGAGACTTGAGTTAGACTGGGTAAAAATAACTTGTGAACATCTCTGATGCATACTGAACAGTATTTCAGAGTAACTGATCACTTTAATGATAAATATCACCATATTGCCCAGTTACTGTACTACGGGGAAAAAGAGAACACTCATCACTGTCTGAAACCTAAAAATTTACTGAACACAGAAAAAATCATATTTTTAAAATGTAAAAATATTTTTAAGCAATACAAAACCCTTCAAACACATGTCAACCTGGTGCCAGCTTATTTAAATGAACAACCTTTTGTCAAAGTGCAGCACTGAAACCATAAATGCTGTATGCAAGAGTGCACATAAAAAACCGCAAAAGATCCGGTTTAAATGTGTTTACCTGTGCTGTCTCTGAAAGAATATACAGCTCCAGAAAAAAAAGAAGAGACCACTGCAATTTTTAAATTAGTATCTCTGTGAGTATGACTGGTGATCACTTGAATCAAATCTTTTTTAATGAGATAAAGTAAACAAATAATTTACACTGCTGTAAATAACACTCTCCTCTTGCAACGTGACCATTTGGATGGCAAAACACTAAGGCTTCAAGAGAGAACAAGAGATTTTAAAGGAAATATCAATACATTAAAATAAGAGAAATGATGCAGTGTTTACAGAACTTAAGTAATTCAAAGGAAAAAACATTTCTTATATTTCCCTCGAATTACTCAAGTTCTGTAAACACTGCATCATTTCTCTTATTTTGATGTATTGATATTTCCTTTGAAATTATGCTTTAAAGAATATTTTTTATTTGGAAATCAGGAGAAATATTGTCAGCACTTCGTGAAAACGAAGGCAAAGCTGTCCAGTTCAATACTTGCACCTTTAAAAGATAAAAGCTGAGAAACTGAACATTTTTGCAGTAGTCTAACTTTTTTCCAGAGCTGTAAAAGTCATCTGTGAATTTGAATGTGTGCACAATTTAGATTTATGTGTAGGGTTTAATATATATTTGAAAAAATACATCATATTTAAATATGCCATAAATTTGCATGTGTCACGGCTCGGTCAGTGGCCACTTAAGGCCACTGCTTTTCTGTTTTGCTTTTCTGTTCTGTTCTGTTTTGTATGGGTCTTGGTTGGGGTTTTGGGCTCTTATTTTGATGTGTGTTCTTGTAGTCCTTTTGTAGTCCTTGTCACGTGTGTTCACCCCCACCTGTTCCCTGTTTGTGTTCCCCAGGTGTCTCGCGTTTTCCCCAGTCCTGTCTGTGTACTTAAGTTCTGCTTATGCTTCCTTAGTTGTCGGTCATTGTCCTCATTTTGTGTCCTCAGTCCTCTGTTTGCAGCCACAGCTTTGTACTCTTCTAGTAACAGCCACAGAGCCCTGTTTTTGTTTTGCACATTTTCAAATAAAAACCACAGAATGGAATCTTGCTCTCGAGTCTGCTCCGTTCCAAGAGGCAGTTCATGGTCGTGGGGGACTATCCTCGACGGCCCTGACAGCATGTTTTTTTTCCTGTAATGTCATATTAATTGCTGGAAGGCTATGACATAAAACCTTTGAAGCCTTAAACACTTTTACTTTAAAAAAATTACTCTTTTCAAAAATAACCTATTAATTACTCAGTCACAGATGTAACGGCTTTAATACACAGAACCACCAAAGAAACATTTTGCCTTCTGAGAAATTTCAAACTGGGAAATGCCTGTAAATGACAAATCTTTGTCACTTCATGGTCATAGATAACTACTTGGTCATATGTTCTAGCAGATTGCGCAAAACACCACACTCCACAAGCTGACAGAATGTATGAACTGGCTGAATGGTCTGACTGCTTCAACAGGTGAATGAGGACCACTTGACCATAGGACCACACCATTTTATGTATAATTTAAAATATATATATGATTTGTTTTATCTATAGGAATTTTAGCATTTTAAACTGATACATGTAAATTAACTCTACTCTGACTGGCTGTCATGTACTGAGCCTAATTCAAAAAACATAACAGACTAATACAGGATGTATGGAAAAGCACTCGATTTTGTAACATCACTAAAGCATACATTTAAACCAGTTTCATTTACATTTAAACCAGTTTCATTTTCATTTTCATTCTTGCTGCTTCATTTTCATTTATAGACTGTAAACTGTGCAGTTTGAAACTGTGCAGTGTTTTCAGGTGCTTCACTAAACTCTTCCATTTCAAAAAAGAAAGGGAAATTCCACTAAACCAGCCCTTTTCAAGTTTCTTCATGCTGTTATTCATTTCTCATTTCCAAAAATAGCTCTTCAGGGAACTCAAATGGTTCTTCTATGGCACCGCTTAAAGAAGGAGACCTTATCAGGATGCTGGGCTAGGACTTCTGTAAGGCTTATTTGTGGCAGTACAATAAAAACAAATTTGACTCAACTTGACGCAAAAAAAAAAGTGCAGAAGAAAAAAATCCTTTTTTTTTTCTTTTTCCAGTGGCGTATATTTCAGGATAAAGGTCAAAGTCCAGTGTATTATTCCAGCTAACAGTCCTTTACAAATCCGCCCACATCAATAGGGGCTTCTCTTACCACCTTCTCTCCAATGAAGCTCACACTCTGATTTAGACAGTTTCGTTTGCTTGTAACGTTCGGTCAAATCTGTGATCATAAATACTCAAGCAGTGCATCATCATAAAGGATACAATGAAGACTCTTTGATTTAAGAAAGGAAATAACGGTTTGGTCTGGTTCTCTTCCAACATGTTTGCGCTCGCCAGTTCGGTTTTAGAACACTTTGGAAAGGGCTCATCAGGTCATCCTTATTTCTCTCTCCCTGAGGTACTCATTAAAGACAAGAGAAACAGAGTGTGAGCGAGAGAGAAGAGCAGTGAGAAAGAGGGAGAGAGAGAGAGAACTGCATTACAGTTACAGAGTGAGTGGGAGCAGCTATAGGGAAAAGTGCTCATACATGGTTGATAAATGGGGCCAAATCCTTCTCGACTCTTCAGCTCGGCGAGCACCGCCTCAGTGAGTAGAGTGGTCAGTACAATATCTCTCCCAATACATCACAGCCCAGCGCAGCGCCCAGCAAGCGTACTAAAGCCGTGCCAAACTGACAAACCCAGCCTAGCTCAGAGCCCGGCTCAAGAAAGATCCTAAAGCAGCTGCAGTAATCAACGTTAATGTGGCTCCAACCATATGAGCTTCAGGCTAACAGACCCTTAAATGCTGCTGGCAGATGAAAGCTGCCTGAACTCAAGCTATTCATCTTTACTAAAGAGATGCAGCCAGGAGAATTCTTAGGTTTTCTAAAAAGAATATAGAAAAGTCAGTTCTTCAATCACTCCCAAAGAGCTCATTCAGATCATTGCAAAGGAGACAGATGACAACCTACATCTTTTAAAAAGAGAAAACCACAGCAGGTAGTAGAACTGCTGTTAGTACAGATGGCACTATACAACCTTTCTATTCTGATATGTAGGGGTGGGTGAGACGGTCAAAAACATAGTATCACAATACATTTTAAAGACACTTTTCTGTGCAATTTGTATTACAAGTACAAACAACAAAGTCAGTATGGTCAAATATGAAAAGAATATTAAAAACTACGATTTTTTATTCAACGTTTCACACGCGGCACACCTGTAATCCAAATTAAACAGGATGAATTGTTAAATAGAATGTTTTGTTTGTAATAAAGGAGGTCAGTGTTTTTTAAAGTGTTGATAAAGTCCACAATATGTTCTAATATAATTGAGACATATTGTGGTGATAATGATAAAATAGCCAGCTCTGCTAATATTACACAGAAATCCTGAAAATTGACAGGTGAAGCCAGAGTTGCTTGGGGGATTTTTTTTTTTTTTTTTTTGGGTGAGTATTTTTGATCAAACCATGTGTGGTGATCTGCAGAAGCCCATTAGCTGTGACTGCAGGGAAAGAAAAACACTTTATCAGAAACACTTTTTGCGCTATTTGGATTGTGTATTTTCTGCAGCTTCTGTTGATTCATTATTTGTTGAAAACATAACTTTACTGGTGTTGGTGGTAACACAATTCCCAGTATATTACTGTCACATTTCTTACACCTTCACTGCAAAAAAGGAATAAAGGAATAAAGACTGTCAGGATATCTATCAGTGAGTAAAACCATGTGTGATTCAGAGATGACTGTTTGTGTGTGTGTGTTTGTGTTTGTATCACTCCATAATCAGTTGACTCCCTCCCTTACAGGATAAGAGAAAACATTTAAAAACATTTTTCCTAGCATCCTTTTGGTAATGAGCTTTCTGCAGGAGACGCGCAGGTGATAACATTATGACAGCAGCCTACACAGGTCCTACCTGTCATGTCTTGGCTCGACTCAAAGTGCCAGCAGCCTGACATTGTTCTTGTAGGTCTGACAGCATTGCATTTGGAAAAAATGTTTTTCTATTTTACCTTGTTTAACCTTGAGAACATAAAACTGTTCTTCTCTGTTCTGTAAAGTAAAACCCAAGAAAGTTTTTTCTGTTGTGACTTTAATATCATAGTCGGTTGACTAAAGATCATGAATTTCCTATGGGCCCTTCTGCCTTTCACTATACATCGATCATCCACACCAACAAAACACACCTTCAGAGGTCTTGTGGAGCCCATGCCTTGTGGGGTCATGCTGCCAAAACACATTGAGGCATGAACTCCACAAGACCTCGGAAGGTGTGCTGTGGAATCTAATGCCAATACCTCAGTGCACCGGTACTGGGCCGTGCGTCATGTGGTACCGGTCCGCGGGCTGCACAGAAAAAAAAACGGACAGTATTTCCGTTTTATTTACTATCAGATAAAACATCGTTTAGAGAGCATTAGCGTGCTGAGTGGATGTTACCCGTGTTCTGTTGTTGTCGGCTCGTTGTTATGAAAATGCTGTTAATAAAGCTGCGAGTACACACTG
>JBBPDE010000038.1:1945384-1956653 GCA_037974605.1 Nannopetersius ansorgii | reverse complement strand
GACTCAGATTTAAGCTGTTTTTCAGGTAAGAAACAGTCGTGGAATTCTTAAGCACTGATGTATGTCGCTCTGGATAACAGCGTCAGCTAAATGCCGTAAATGTAAATGTAAATGTAAATAAAGGTTGGGGACCACTGCCTTAGTGGATCTTTTACATCAAGTGTACTGCGAAAAGGGTCACACCAGTGTTCTTGGTTTGCAGCAGTGTTGAGGTATGTGGTACATTTATCATCCATTTAAATGTCAGGACCCAAGGTTTCCCAGCAGAACATTGCCCTGAGCATCACACTGCCTCCCCCAGCTTGCCTTCTTCTCATTGTGCATCTCTTCTCCAGGTAAGTGATGCAAACAAACCCAGCCGTCCACATGATCAACAAGAAAACTTCTTCAGATCAAGCCACCTTCTTACTCCAAGGTCCAGTTCTGATGATCACATGTCCACTGTAGGCCATTTTCACAGTGTACAGACGTCAGTGTAGGCTGAGAGATTTGTGGTTTCACATCCCAATGCACAGCAAATTGTGATTAACTGTTTTTTGTGAGATCGGATAGCCTTCACTCCCCATGTACATCAGTGAGTCTTGGGCATCCATGACCCTGACGCTGGTTCACCGTTGTCCTTCTTTGCACCACCTTAGGTAGATAGCAATCACTGTATACCGGTAACACCTCGTAAGACCTGCCATTTTAAAGATGTTCTGATCTCAGCAACCAGTCATTACAAATAGACCCTTGTCATAGCGGTTCTTACGTTCGCCCCTTTTTCCTGCCTTTCCTTTATGTATCCCACATCATGACAGGTGCCACTGTAACAAGATGATCAATGTTATTCACTTCACATATAAGAGGTTTTGATATTGTGGCAGAATCATGTATATCTGTCCAGTATCAACCCCATCATCTCTATATCTCCACCCTCAGCCCTGTACCCTTCATCCTTCATCCAGTGTTAAACCAGCAGCTGGGCTCCAGCTGATGCTTGAAGCTACGCTCAACAAACATGGAGGTTCTTTCTGAATTCAGCTCACGGATGTGTCGGTGACTGCGCGGACCTCCTCCACACAGATGGACACACAGGCGAGAGAGAGCGAATGAGTGAGAGAAAGAGAGAGAGAGAGAGAGACAGACAGAGAGAGAGAGGGTTATTACAGATTGGATTCTCTGCCCTACTTTTATAATTACACATTGACATTCGGACTGGAATTTCTCTTGCTTTGATGATTTTCACAGACTTTCTCACTCTATTTTATCATTCTCTTTCTCTCTCCTTCCCTCCTTTCTCGCTTGCTCCCTCTTGGAGCAGTGTCTTTTAAATGCATATCCAAAGCTTGTTTTCTCTTCAAACGCAAGCTTAATTTCAGCAGCACTCCAGTGCTGTGTGAAATAAGGCTCTGATGGCGTGTGCCGATAAAAGAGGCCTGAAACGTTTGAGGATAATAACACAGTCTGACTCTGTAAACACACTGCGGCATTCACCTCTCAGCTCATGCATTAATTCCATTCACAGACTACTAAACCTTTGTACTATTCTCCTTTCAAGGTCTTGGTCTGTTGACATCTACAGACACTGAACCTTTTCATGTAAATGAACCAATCTTTGACAGAAGGAGATTTGTCATAAATATCTGCAAAATGAGCATCTTTTTTAAGTATCAGGAAATTCCTGAGGCTTCTACAGCAAACTGACAACATAAAAAGGTTTCTGTTGGTCATTGTGTAACAAAATTTTGTCAAAGCAGAAAGCAGAACACTTTCATAATCATCAAGATTCGTTACACAGGAATATATATTTTTTACATAAAAAACAAAATGCAAGGAATATATGAAATATAGCTTCATAATATAATGTATTTTCTTTCCCACTGAAATATGGTTTATGATTTAATGTGAAGTTGCAAAAATCAGGTATTAGGGTGGGCCAGGATAAATACTGCATTACACTATAAGTTACCATTCCTTTAGATAAGAAAGCTGTCTAAGTCTGACATACTTTTACTTCAATTGCCTAAAGTGTGATGACAGAGGTTATTTTTTATAGTTCTATCTTTGAGTAACGTTGATGCAAATGAAACGTATAAACTTAGCTAACAAACTTTGAATGTAAAATTACGGCATCATCTGAGTTGGTGTTTGCACAGGTCATAGGTAGTCAACTATTATAAAAATCCAGGCAAATGGTGAGTCCTGTAGAGCTATCCTGAATGCAATAACGAGCATCAACAGTTCATTGGCTGATCCATAATTTAACCAGGTGGCTAGCACAAAAATTACATTATATAACAGTGCTATAACATTATTTAACAGTGCTGGTCGTACTCTCAGTTTACAGCACATGTATAAGGATTTCAATTATTGTATATCCATCTTCAAAATTGCTAATTATTGGTATGGATATCAGCCTGAAGAAACAAAAACATCAGTCACCCCTAATCAGTAATGAGTCAGGTCAATGTGGTTAAATGCATAATCAATACAATGAAAAATAACAAATGTATAGGCTGGTTTTTAAAACAAATACAGGAATTTAAACTACTTTGATTGAGATGCACTATAAAAATAATAAAACCACTAAGGATATTAATGTAAAAAAACATTAATGTCCACCAGGCTGTTTCTCACTATAATAGAGAACAGTTGGGAACCTGTCAAGCAGTCAGTGATCTATCAATTAATCGAATCAGTACATTTTAATCACTGATATTTAAAAGGGGTAATTCATTTTAATCAAATAATCGTGACAGCTCTACTTTAATGTACTGTATGGCAGCAGATGTTTTCAAAATATAGAAAAAAATTGAGTTAAAATGGTGTTAGAAGAGTAAAAAAATAGGTTTTGGTTTAATAGCAACATGCCAGACTTAACCCATTCATCGGGTTTAGCTCATCAGGTCGGCTTGGGAATTTCTCCACAGAAAATGCAATGTAAATTGGGGAGGGAGGTTAAACTGTGCAGGGGAGATATTGGCTGAACCTGACTGCACAGAGCAACGAAATGAGCTGGTATTGCTAACAAGTGCAGCGTCCCTAATCAACACCACTCCAACAATGGAGAACCGCAGGGCAAGGGATGGCGAATGTGGCGTCACTGATGAGCTGTTGCTGCTGCAATCATAGATTGGACGTTTAATCCACCGATTAGCTGGTGAGGTGAATCCCAGCCAAAAGGCAAATATTCTGCTCGTCTGGCACTAGGAATCATTTGGTAAATGAACAAAAACCAAAAGGAAAACTCTTGTCGACATGTTCTCACACACACACAGAAACACTCGGAAAAATCGGAGGACCATCAAATGAGGAAAAACATCAATATGTGCTTGTTTAATTGTAATGCAAATTCATAATTAACTACAGAAACAAAAAAAAATGCTCCAGAGAGGAAAAAAAAGTACAACAGATGGCAGCGTGCTGGAATATTCATGCTCAACCGATTATGTGTTATGCGTCTGATTTTAATTACACAAACGCATAAACAGCCTAATCAGGCTTACAGGAGACAAACAAACCTCTCTTTATCAGCAGCTGTGCTTCAGTCTTATGACACCAAAGACATAATGACTGTGTTAAAATAGACCAGAATCACAAGGAACCACGCATGTTATGAATGAAGCCCAAAATAACTTGAAATTGAATGGAATGCTGCTTAAATGGTTCTGCTGCGCTGGGGCCGTAATTCAATCAAATTCCAAAGCTCTCAATTCAATTATCAAAATTGCTAAAATTAATTACGAAGAGTGACACATTTCCAGCACTACTCGGTTGGCCTAAGGCAAAAAAAAAAAGGAGTTCAGATGACGCACGGGTGTCAAGTATGCTGCAAAAGAAGCATCTGCAAACCAGCAAAGTGGCACGAAAGAGTTCAGTTTTAACACGGATATGTCAACCCCACTGCCTTAAGCTCTTCCTTTCCCACAATGGATAAGTACACTTTCACACAGGCCAGAAAATGCAGTTTTTAGACAAAATTGGGCAAAAAAAAGATAATACCCTTTAGTGTGAAATCTTAAAAGCTAAAGTGACAGACAAGTGACAGCCACAAAATTAGAACTTATAATAATAACAATATATATTTATGTATGTATTTATGTATACATATGTGTGTGTATATATATATATATATAAACACATTATAGTAGCCATCACAACCATATATATTGGTTCTATTTAAATTGATTTTAATGTGTGGCATTATTAAATAGGTTCATATTTTCTATGTAATAGAGAACCAGGCTGCTCCCATTCCATACTTTAATTCCCTCACTTTTTATGTAATACTATTATCACAAAAACACAAACACAATGAGGTACAGCATTTTTTAACATATAGGTTACTCAAACAGACTAACCAAAAATCAAACATAGAAGCAATATATTCAGACTTGTTTCAGTGAACATTTTTCTCAGTTTTTTTACCCGATTTCTGACCACAAGTCAGCTGGATATGTTCAGCTGGAAGACTAATCTGAATTAGGTTAACATAGACAACCCAATCTCAGCAAAATCTTAAGATCTTAAAATCTTATACAAAAACGCAAGATTGTTGTAGAAAATCATTTAAGACAAACTTTTAGTAGTTTGACACTTTTTAAGGAATGGCGATAACCCTATAAAATGCAAAAGAATGAGAAGAGAAGGGAAGAAGTTTTTTTTCTTAAAAAATTATAGCAAGAAAACGTTTTGAACTAAACTATTAAATTGAACATTTAAATTGTCTTGGAAATGCAATCTGCAGCAGAGGCGCCTGCTTTTATTTACTGATGGATTCAAAGTCATCTACGGCTTCTGTGCCATCCATTATAATTATGTGCAGCCTTTGTTTTCAGTTATTTGATTTACAGGCAATTTTGCTCAAAAAAAGGGACCCGTCAGTCAGTGTGTTGCAAAGAAAAGAAATACAGTGATGCAAACGTGTGTGTAAAAAGTTGGCTCTTTGTTAATAAGAGAGAATGGAGATGGCGGTGCTTTCATATACTGCTGTAGATAGTGAGGTATCTTTACTGCTTGCTTTTCACAATAACTGCTGTGTAATTGCTGTGAACCCTGTTTGTGCCTCTGATGCCATTTGCATTGTCAGATGAAAATCCCTTGTAACAGGAGGGAAAAAATTATATATGCTTCAAAGCGAAGGGCTTGTCTGCATGTAAGAATGAGAAAAGATACTTAAAGGGGAATAATAAATAAATAAAAGGCGGCTAGCCATTAATTACAGAGAGCGATTACGTAAGACGACGACTCATGAAAGCCTGGAGAATGTTAAGCGTCACCTCTGTCAGTCTTCTGATGTCGGGAACCGTTTGAGCATTAGCAGCAGCCACCAGTGAGATCGTGGCTAAGTAGGGCGGCCGGGAGCTGCCGCACCCTCAGAACTTCTTCAGAGGAGCGGCTGGGCTTTCAAGATTCCCCTGCCAAGGGCCGCTATTGAGATTACAGCATGCGCTTAACTTAACGCGCCCCTGTGCTGCAAGTCGCTGCGGTCGGTGAGCATCAAACTTTTATTAAGTCAGCTGGGGCAAGCGAGCTAATATTGACCTGCCCTGAACAGCCTGCACTGGCAATGAGCAGTCACAAGAAAGCAGAGAGCATCAAACGCTTTGTGTATTTTTGGCCATGCTCATCTTGGCCAAAAATAAAGGCACGTTGTTTTTCGACATTTTTCGTATCTGCAGAGCCACTCTGCACGGACAGCGCACCTAGTCAGAGTTGCATTTACGCTTCAGAGATAAGAAAAGCAGCTTAATTCAAAATGCCAGAGGTTGCATCAAAAGCCAGATGAGAACATGCAAAGAACTGGTCTGAGTAGTATTGGTTCCCCGTAAACTGAACTATACTGAACTATGCTGGCCTGAGTCTATCACAACAAAGAACCTCTGCAAGCCAGTTTCTGCTTAGCAAGCACACTTGAGTATAAAGAATGCAACAAGTCTATTTTTATTATATGAATTTTATGAAAAAAAGTACCTGATTTTTTTTACAAAAGGAATGTTTTAAAGTATTGAATTTAAATGATTCTTTAATATGCAGGAGTGATTGTAATGTCTTTAGAATGCTGTTAAGGGAAATTCACTTTAATCACTATAATCACTAAATTACTTAATATACAAAAATATATTGTTTCATCTCATAACTAACTTTAGTGTAGAATTTGTGCCTTAACAACTACTTAAGTCAACTAAAGACAGCAGTTTAAATTTAGAACAGGTAAGCACATGCTGGCTATTATCTATAGATCCAATTGTTGAGACCTAACGATGCCCATGATCTAGTTTTAACCCATGCAGCTTTGTAGCAACAAAACAAGGGGGCCCAGCTCGTGAGAACTTGATTACGACTAATATTTAGATTTTAGATATTAAATTAATTGTATTAAAGGTCACATTTAGCTTATTCAATTGCACTACAGCATATATTAAATGTGCACACAGCAGTGTATGTACTTAAATGAATGTACTTAATACATTTTTCATAAAAGTATATATACATTTATGAATACATTGTAAACATTAAAAGGATTTACTTTTCATAATAATATTTTAAAAGTTAAATACATTGTTAGATTTTTATTTCTGAAGACCTGTTCTAAGCATACCATCATTGCGCTTTGCATTTTTGGAGATATTAAAATATTGGGGGCACACTTGAAATTGTACTGCTTGCATTTTTCCTGGGATCAGCAAATGCAACACTGCTTCTGACAGCACCTCTGATTCGGATAAATGATTAGTGCTTGGTCAGTAAAGCCCAAAAACACTGTGAAGTATGTACACAGAAAAAACAGCCTTTCAGTTTAAAATGATGTAGAAATTAACCAAGTGGACCCAACACATTACAGTGTTTTTCACACAATGTAAACAGTGACCCCCCTCACTTCTCCACAGACTGGGCTGTTGAGGTTAACACATTGCACACATGGGCTAGTGAGTGTCTCGCACCCTTTTCAGCAATGCTGTCACCCCAGTCTCCCAGTTGACAATCGTTAGGATAAGACAGGGTTTTCAAGGTTTGCTTGTCGCCAAAATCAAGTTAGAAATAACTGCTGGTCAACAGACTGCTTGTTCCCCTTTCCCCATCAAAAAAATAACTGGCAGACACACATCTTATGTGTGGAAATACTTCACTCTAGACCTAGTCTCAGCCTCAGACGTCACGTCCACGGAACGTTGGCTAAACGTCTGATGCATATGGTACACTTAACTGGAAACACTTCAGGAATATCGAAGTCGTCATCTGATTGGTTGAATTTTATCTGATTTCCGGGGGACGCGAGTGTTGCGTTTATTTTCGGTCTGTAGTTGTGGGGACATTTCCATGGCCCGAAACGTGACGCTGAATGAAATGAACTGTGATTGGTTGTTTGACATGTCGGTCAAACAGCCTTATGGGCGGGCCTTGGCCAAAGAAAGCTGCTATGAATTCCAGACCTTAAGCCGTCAGTCTGAAGGTCTGGCAACGCGAGACCACAAACAAAAAGGTGTCAGTAATGCCCTAATATATATGCCCTAATACATGTGTATTTATACATCGTGTATTAATGATGCCAAAGTGCCACTGGTCATGCACTTCATGTTGTTAGAAAATTTAAAATAATAATAATAATAATAATGCTACATTTTCTTTTCTGAAATTCAAATGAAAATACCATTTGAAATCTTGACATGTTTAGAAAAAATTCCAATGCTAAAAGCAGGACATTAAGCATTACAGCGAGGAATAGCCTGCATTACCAACAAACAGCAACTACTCTTGGTACGCCATGATACAAGAAGGCTGAACACAGCAAGATATAATGAAAAAAACTTAATATTGTTCATTTTGCCTACGATAAAAAATGATTCGCTGCTATTACATTTAAACATCACATCAGTGAGACGGAAACCTCAAAGAAGTAGATTTTAAAGAACAGGCGATTCGTACTCAGAGGTTTAAGCTAAAAGAACAGTCTTAATGAAAACGCTCTGAAAACACAATGAGACATGATCAATGGTTTCTCATGGAGTCGTAGGTTCATGAGGTTCTCATATTCTTAATAACAGGCAAAAAAACAGTTTTGCAAACCTTGCTGCAGATTTCCTGTGAGTAACCAATTGAGTATGCATCAGAGTCTTTTTTATCTGAACATAACAGCAATTCTAAACTCCACATTTCTCACAGTATTTAGCAAGAGCAGTAGAGGGCCTTCAGAAAACAATCTAGAAGCGAGGGCAGAGATAGAGATGTTGACTAATGAATGCTAAAAACATTATAATGTTATCAGGACTGTAACACACGTGCCATGGTTTCATTTAGCTGTGGAAAACACAGTAGTTGTCCGTTAGTAGTTTACAAGATCCACAGAGGAATTAATCCCAAACAAAGTATCGCCTTCATACCTCAATATAAGGAGGTGTGCAACACAACAATGATTCAGTCCAGATAATGCAAAAGTTGAGGAACAAATAGAGTATGATTTGTAAGGCTGCATAACACTCTGGAAAAGTCAAGACTTAATTATAATTAACATATAATTTATTCCCAACACATTTCTGATTAGGTTTCTGCCTTTCAAATGTGTTTCTTTGTGCCAGATTCTTGTAATTCAAGCATAAAAGTGAGCACCAGAAGGGCAAAAAGTACTTTTTGATCTATAGATGGGACAGGATTTTTTTAGCACAAACAGGTAAGTGAATGTTATCTGTCTGAAATACAATTTGGTCTGAAACTCAAACTTAGCTGTTTTGTTAAAGGAAAAACGCAGGCCCTAATCTCTTTGCCAATATGTTCACTCAGGCTGGCAGACACAAATTCAGACTCAGACGGGACATCTCAATAAACACGCTGATTGCAGTGCACCTAAAACTACTCAAGGAAACAAAGATTTCAATAATGCTCAGCAGGACACTTTCTTTAGACAAAGAAGGTTTGAATGTAAATCATATAACATAGACTTAGACACATAATATGTTTCAGTTTCAAGCTCCTCTTTTAATAAAAGCAATTTTAATATTTAATGTTGAAGGTAATGGTGTAATGCCCAAATGAGGTGTGAACACTGATTACCTAAAATAATAAGTGCATCTGTTAGCTCCTTAGCTGGCAACTGTGCAATGCAGAAAGCTAACGCTGACAATCTGTGGTGAACTACATCAGCTAAACTTCTTTGACAATGTTCACACTGTGAACTTTGACTACACACTTTATAAGTCAGAGTAATTCCAATTAGACTCAACGTTCTCACAATGTTCAGAGATTTTATTCGCTTAATCTACTCCATGGCAGACCAAGAACACCATGACCTTTTACTCAGTGCTGGACATGAAACCTGCATAAATGATTTGTAATCCGTCATTGTTAGTCTCTTTTCTAGCAGGCACGTTCTCGCAATTTTTTATTAGAAGGCTGAGAATGATTTCAGAATAATAATTAATAATAATTACAGCTGTTATTATTTAGGGGTGCTGAGAGTGAAATTTAGGTGTAATTGCACACCCCTAAAAAGATGATTACTGCTTGAGCCGACTGAAAACATCCTACTAGAATAAACTAGTATTACTAGTACTTCTGGAATAAACTAGTAGCCTACCTACAGAAATAAACCAGTACTAGTACAAATCAGCAATGCACTCACTGTTTCTTATAAGAGTGTTTTTGTGGAACAACATCCACTCTCCTCAGATCCACTGTTAGCCTGAGCTATTGGATCTTGAGCAGAGCAACTTTAGCCCCATCACTGAGATGAAAAACTTTTGTTTCCTTCCCTACTGCTGGTACTTGAAAAAATGCTTAACACACACTGGTTGAAGCAGGTGGAAGGATCTACCACCAAACCAACACAACTCACTCATTCTTCACGGGTTCATTGGGGGTGAACATTTACTCACTCCTCAAACTCTAGAGCTTCCAAACACAGCTGGTGTTAGGAAAGAGAGCGGTAGAGAGATAGAGAAAAAGAGAGAGAGAGTAAGAGTGTCTGCTGTACAAAACACTTATGCCAACTCAGCCCAAAATAAATATTTGTCAGGTCACTGTCTAATCAAATTTGACAATATTTTAATTTACAATTACAGGAAAACAAAATATGTTGTCTTTTAAATGAAGTCAATGGCATGCAATACGTCCTACGGTAGACCCATACATCCTTCAGTTTTTCAGTTTTAGGTTTGCATTTCGGATTGATTCTGCAGCTCTGCAATCAATTTAACTTGATCTTGTCTCTTGATCTTAATGTTGTTTTGGCGTACTCTGTGCTCGATGGGTCAGCGGTGAAAAGCTTTAGCTGTGCCTGCTCACTGCCTCATGAGGCATGAAGAAAATCTGGAGGGTATCCTTGATATAGATCAACACAGAGATCACATGAGTTCTTCGTGCACAAAAAAACAAACCTTAGTGAAACCTAAAAGAGGGAGCAACTGCAGAATGTAGCAGAAGGGTGGCTCCTCCGGTGTCTACAAAATACACACTCTTTCCAACTGCAGAAGATGTGGAAATGTGCCCTGAACAGGAAGTGTGAAAATGTGACTCAAGACTCAAGACTATTTTCATCAGAACAAACCAAGATCATTTTGCAATGCCTGTAATTCAAACCTGAAAAGCATTCTCTCTGATGAATATAGAAGTCTACAAAAAGCAGCACTTTTCTGTTTGGAAAGCCTTCATAATGCCACCAGAGATTTAATCAAAGGAAGCTCTTACAAGATTCAACACAGCAAATCAAACAAAAGACGGGCTCTGGCCTATACTAGCAGAATGAATACCACACTCTTTTGACAGTAATAATCGGCTCTGCACATCCACAGATGGAAATTGATTGTTAGCTTTTACTAAAGCTTCCATTTAAAATCAAATAAGCAAATCCTTCACTTCTACAAAAAAAAGTGCAGCTGCAAATAACCGGTATAGCAAAGACCAAAATGTATGTGTGCTTGGGGTGGGCAATGTGATTATATTACCATGTTCATGTTTACTATTATCATGAAAAAAATCACCTGCAATTTATATCATAGTTATTGTCAGGGTTCGACAAGTACTGACAGTAACTATGATATAAATTGCAGGAAAACCCTATAGAAATCCTATTAAGTTCAGTGCAACTGCACTGTAAACATTTTTTTGACAAATTAATTTTTATAATTTTTATAATTGGATTTTTCATAGGGACATCCCAATCCAGATTTTGACCCACTGAGTACTTAAATGTTGATGTGATACCTGATATATCTGATAAGCTGCACAGATTCTTGTCCAGTCCCTGGTCATTTCCAAACTGGACTACTGTAACTCTCTACTGGCTGGACTTCCA
>JBBPDE010000038.1:1902504-1915613 GCA_037974605.1 Nannopetersius ansorgii | reverse complement strand
GCCTGACGACCAGAAAGAGTGGTTGGAATCAGTGAACCCGCTAAATGACAGAACGACTCTGAAAAGAACTAATAGGCCACCAAATAAACATTCCTCACCACATCATCATTTCCATGCTATTGCGCCTCGGAAGGGCATTTCCTTCCCGCTGTTTCTCCATCAGAGCCACATCAACTCTGATTCACACTCAGCCCCCTCGCAGGCTGCCACAAAGGTTGATCACATTAGGTGGCTGACATTTTGCCTGTAGCTAATGGGGCTATTAAAAGAACACAGGGCGTCTCACTGGCTTGCTATCAAACTGCAAAAATGAGGATGAAAGAAGGGGGGTAGAGAGAGAGAGGCAAAAAGTAAACAGCTGCATTGACACCCCCTCCTCCACGGGAGCCAAAAAAAAAAACCCAGACCCCCTTTCTTCCTTTCCAAACAGATGTTTTGGCACATGCTACAATCTAGCAGCCACTGCACTTGCAGCTCGAACCCTATCATGATCAAACGCTAAGCCATCACTCAAAACTAGGCTCGGCTCTGTTCTTAAATTGCAGGCTCCGACACCCTTGTGTTTGAATTCAAAGCAGAGAAAGCTTTGGACATTTTCTTTCACCAAAAGCGTCAAAGCACAAAAGATAGCAGGTAGCACAACGATCACAGAGAAAAAAAAACCCTCTACTAGTCAAAATGATCATGCTTTTTGGGAAAGCTGGGCTCATGGCTGTTGTGAAACTGGCCAGGGGCATCAAAACCTGCTGTACATAAAAAGCACTCATTTTAATTCATGAAAAATGAGAACTAGAAGCTCATGTGTCACTAATGGCAGTTGCCATTGTCCTACTCTTGAATTCACCATATAGGTAGTTTCTGTTTCACATATTTGTAACATCTATCTCAACACCACAGCTCCACCTATGGGCCGAATTTCACTCCAAATGTAGGTTAACGTTAATACTAAGCCTTTAGTGAAAAACGGTCATTTTAATGCTTTGTAGTCCAGGACTAGGCTTTAGGCCTAAAGTCAATATGCCTAAGTGTGGCTAGAAGGGTATGAAGCCCCAAATCTCTGGACTGTGAAGACATGGAACTGTATATTCTGGAGCAGTGTTTCTCAACCTTTATCAAGATGGGCCCCCCAAAGCTGGTTCATAGCAGTTGGGGCCCCAGTAACACCACTGCCCTCCCCCCCCACCCACCCCCGCCAGAGGATGAATTGCAGTTGGATCACCAGTAAAACCCCCGTCATTTCATCTCCATCCAACCCCCCACCAAGGAGGACGATGTTTAGCGGGGTTTTTTCCATCCAATCTGATAGCCTACTCGCGAGTGTCGTCCCCCCAATAGTGTTGCGGTAGCCTACTTGCATTTGTGATCCAGCAGTACCAAGTATACAACATCAGTAGCTGACCTCACTGGTGCTCTCATGGCTAAACACAATCAAATACTCACAGCAATGTTCCACTGTGTAGTGTAAAGCATTCCCAGCAAATTTACATTTTCCTTTCGGAAAAAACACTGAATGAGCAAGTGTCCAGTCTTTTAGATGTAATGTATATGAAAGGTGAAAATAAGGAGACAGAAATCAGGCAAGTGATGTTTTTAAGTTTAAACTTAATTTAATATGCACCTTAAAAAAACAAACTCACAATAAATCTCTTTACACAGCTTCTACCGCACGTCAACTCTGTGAGAAAGTGAATGATAACCTGTTGTTCTACCATCCAAAAAAACACCACACACAAAACACAATATTTTTTTTATTCCCATACTGCAGTAAACAGTGTAGGTCATGTAAACAAACAAACAAAAATAATAATAAAACAAGAGAAAACAAAAACCCTTCATTTCCAAACTGAGGAGCTCCTAACAAAGGAGAGAAAGACAGGGAAAAGAATAAAAACCAAAACAGTCAGAGGCTCAGTCATCTCTTTCCGGGCTTTTGCTTCCGCCAGGACTTCGAGAGGGGGAGCGACTGAATGGGGGAAACAAAATAAAAACCAAAAAGGTTACAAAAGGTTAATCACTCTAAGCTCTATACCATGCTGTACCAAAAAAAACAAGCCTGATGCCATTTGATAACCAGTGCAACCTTCAGTGATTGAAAAACCTACCTTTGTTTTTGAGGAGAAGCTCTAGATTTGGAACGGCTAAGATTAAAAGAAAAAGGTCCTTCAGTTCACGGAGTAACAAGTTTGCTTTTTTATTTTGTTTTCTTTTTTTATAACCCCTGTCTCACATCAAACACTTCTGGGATGCTGTCACATGAAAGGATGCGTGCACTGTAGTGACAAAAGCGCAGGACATGTTATAAAAAGCTTGATCTTAAAGGATCTTAAAGCAAAGGAATACTAAAGATATACAAATGATAACATGGACTTTAGGCTCATTATTAAACTTTAACACTGATTCTGATGCATCCTTTAATAACTTAAAAGCAAGAAGCTGCATTTACTCTTTTTTTTAAAAGATAAATTGCCTCAGGTCAATTTGTGCGCTTCAATAAATTTATTAGTGTGTGCTGGACTAATTAGCTGTAGAGGCACAGGCATTTTAAACAAATAAAAAACAAACAATACAGGAGTACAAAACAATCACATACTGTGTGACATTTAATTATCTTTAAAGGAAAGAAAATCAAGCTCTTTGCAGTATGGTCTGTTTATTGGAGTGTAATTAACTAAAAGCAGAAACTTTTTTCAGCCACTCTGTGCATGCATGTGTGTTTCTCTTTTTAAACAGTGAAGATTTGAAACAAACAAAGGCTCAATACACCACTAAAGAGGTGACAATATGAAGGTGTGTGTGTGTGTGTGTGTGTGTGTTTGCGTATATACTTACCTCCGAGCTGCAGACCCTGACCTAGACCTCCGAACTGAGTCTGATCTGAAAAATAAATGTAAAAATGTAAGAAGTAAATCACATTAGCTCGTGCGAATCGTAAACCCAGAAAGCCAAGTTTGTGATGGATTGATGTAATTTACCTGCTCCTTGGACGAGAGACAGAATGAGAGTGAGATCTAGATCTTGATCTAGACCAAATGAAAGATGAACAAAATTAACTCATGAATATTCAGCCTTAACCCTGTTTTTTTCTGCAATTATTGATCTTTAGGGTTGATCTAGAAAATATTGTATACATGTGTACTTTAGATGAAGAGGTTAAGACAGAACTGGGCAACATAATCAAAAACAGAATTATGTACTCATCATTTGATGTGGTTAATAATCACTATGATCCGAGAAGACAAAAACAAAAACTTTGGTCCAACAAGCCTAAATATCATCAATAGAACAAGTATTTTATTCTCTATAGTAACAACACTGTAAATAGTTAACTAACTACTTGCCATGTTGATTGGAGGTGTTGTAAGTGAATGGCCAAATGACCCATAATGCTATGACCAAGGTGTGTTGACGAAAACATAGCAATTTTGTTTATTGTGTCTTCTGAGCTTTGATATATAATGTAAAACAGAATAAAATCAAACCAAATCTTTGTGCACTACTTTTAAAATGTATTAGTTGGCCAAAACATCTTAAAACAATGCCTTAGGCATAAAGCAACATACTTGTAAACATTTCCTGTTATTCCTTTCTACTTAATTTTTTTTTTTATGAAGATTTGATTCCCTTCACCACTACTGTGAACAAGTCTGACGCTCAGAGTATTTCACTCGAAATCAGCTTTGTTAATATACTTATTTTACTATTAAGTACATATTATCTGTGGAATTTCTCTTAAAACTGTGAAGAAGCATTCAGTAATCTTATTCTGTGACCCACCTAGACCTCCTGGGTGAACCGGACCTGGATCTCCGTGGAGACCCAGAGCGAGAGCGCCGAGGAGAGAATGACCTCGACCTGAAACACACATACAGACAAAATTTTCTTATCTGCGGAACATGCTGCTACTCAAACATGCTGGCAACTCAGATCTTTACTGTATATGTATAGTATATATTTATATAGCTACCCATTTGCTCATACCATAGAGATATACTGTCTGATTGCACTGTTTGTCTTGCACAATGTTTTGTCTTGTCTGTCTATATTATTTCTAAAAAAAATTTATTCTAAATCTTATTTCTTCTAAGTATTTGTATATACACTGCTGATCCAGAGCTCTCGTCATTTCGTTTCCCTGTATACTTGTATACGGTGAAATGACAATAAAGTTCACTTTGACTTTGACTTGACTTGAAATAACTGAATTAACAATCAGAGCAGGTAAACTTCCAATGAAGATTTGCTCTAAATGCATGGTAAAGACATGGCAAATAAGTAAATAATAAAAGCAAATTAACACCAATATACTACAAATACATCTCTACTTTAAATATATCTTTACCTGTGAAACTGCTTACATGTAGAATAGAACTATCCAATTTATCTAAACTGACTAAAGAAGAAAACACACCGCAGATTTAATCTACAAAACATATGCCATTTCTGGAAAAAATGAAAACACATGAGACCTGCATTATTTACATATTGGCTAATCTACTGTGCCAGCCTGTGAAATGGAGCAGGGGGGGGACCAGGGCTTTTAAAATACGGACCTGCAGTCCAGCCCATAAAACTATTGTAGCAAGCCATCACAGCATGTATTATGTTTAAATACCTTCATATCACAGACACACACAAAAACTCACCTCCTGCCCCTGCTTCGGCTTCGTGAGCGGGAGCGAGAATATCTCCTCCCGTGAGAACGTGAGTGAGAGCGGGAGCGAGATCTGCCCACGACCAGAAGGAATGATGGGCAGACAGAAGCACGGATGGAAGGAGGGGAAGGAAACAAAAATATCTTTAGTGCTGGATCTGCAGAAACCAACAGCTAAGACATCTACACATTATTTCTGCGTCTGAATCTATCCCTGCACTTCCTACTACATCAGCTTACATTCCTGCGACTGACTTCAGCAGTACAACGACAAAAACAGAACAGTATTTCACTTTAGCATTACATTAGTTACATTTAACTCTGTATAGGCTCTCTCTGCATAAAGCAGGACTTTCTCAAACTTAACCAAAACTAGAGGAAAAAAAGAGCTTACTACATTACTCACTACGTTTCTTTTGATTTCAGGCAAAGGAAATTAAGAAAAATAGAGACACATTAATTGGTACTTAAAATAAACCTTGCAAGTTTGCAGGTCGACCCTCTTTGGAACCGAGGTCTAGCAGATCTAGGCGGTCTAGAAGTATCTATCATCAGCCGACCTCTGCATCTAGTCGTTTTCTTCGCTTTCTAACGATGATCGCACTGACAGCCAAATAGCTTGATTGAGACTTGATAGAAGTGTGCAAGGTGCTTTTTCTAGACGGGACCGTGGTCTGGTCGAGGTCTCGATGCTCTCGTTAGCAAAAGCGTGGGCCCAAATTGATAGCCAAATTGACTCAGATTGGTGTTCACCTGGTTAGGGGTGGGGAAGGTGGGCACACGCTTATATGCCCCTGTATGAAACAATTAGTTGCAGGCAGAAGTGGCAGGAGCCTTAGAGGATCTGGCTGTTCATGCCCTGGTCAAAGCAGGTGACCGTAAGTGTGGAATTTTGCTAGATGCCTCATGAAATCGTAAAGGGTCGTGACACTCTGAATCAAACGATGAAACCTGAAAGGTTTTGACCAGGTGAATCGTTAAATAAAATCGCAAACAACATTTGAGCAATTTATATATGTATATATATAAAAATTTTAAATCAAATAATAGGACACAGGAAGAGAAAAGAGAAGAGAGCAGCAGCATTTGTAGCAATAAAGAAACATATCGGTACTTCTGCTCCACTACAGTTTTGACATGTTTAGAACAGTACAGGTCTTTAAGACTGCATATTTGTAAAACAGGTGTAAAGGCAAAAATCACTGGCTCTGGTCCTCCGACCAGTCTTACCTGCTCCGCCGCCGTCGGCTGTAGCGGTGACAGTCGTATGCATAGTGGCCCTTTTCACCACATTCATAGCAACGGTCATTTGGGTCAAAGGGACGGCGGGTGGGCGGGCGGTCGTAACGGGAGCGACGCGGCATTCCTGTAGATAACTCCACACGTACACGGGTTCCACAGATCACTCTGAAAGAAACACAGTTTGGAGAGGAGTGATGAACAGTGTGGATAACGGCTGTGTGAGAATGCAGAAATGGATCACAGCGAAAGAGCAACTCAGTGATAGGATACCACTCAAAAATTTGGAATCACCCACTGCATGTGTTGCTTTAATCCATATTACATTTGTACAACAGCAGTTTGTCGTACAAAGTCCACATCAAAAATTAGACATCAATTGAGCTCATAAATAAGAAACAAAATACTGCAATTATCTACCAATAGTAAATTCTACTCAAGATCTGATCACTTCTGGAGATTTATTCTGTTCATTTATTCCCCATTCAGCAGCAATAACGTGATTTAAATCTGCAACCAAACACTGATCCAAACTTTTGAGTGGTTTTATGAATTCATCAACACCATAAAAGCACCTCTTTAAACAAGACCTAAGGTGAAACCTTGGCATAAATCTGTGCTTGGCTACACTCTAGAACCTGCTAATTTTGGGAAATTATTGAATTCCATTTAGTCCGATAGTTAGAGCCCCTGCACCACATTCAGCTGAGATTAAAACGCTTCAGTATTTCCAAAGAGCAAATCACCAACACTGATCGTTTGCAAACGTAAACGTGGAACCCTCTGACCACTTTCAGCTTTCGACTGATCAAGTGTGATGTGGAAGACTCCTCTGCTGTCATAGCAACAGCGGAGGAGGTGGAATGGTGGCATGTCCGCCCACTTACTTGCCATCGAGGCCACGGACGGCATCCTCCGCATCTCTGGGATCTTCAAACTCCACAAAGGCGAACCCTGGAGGGTTTCTAGCAATCCACACAGTTCTCAACGGCCCGTAATAACCGAAAGCCCGCTCTAGCTCGCCTTTCCCTGCACCAGTGCCCAGGTTACCCACATAAACTTTAGTCTCTGCAAAAGGAGAGGAACAAATATGGCACTGTGGTTCAATTACTGCTAGGGCTGCAAAATATATCTACTGTTAATCGTTATCGCGATAAGCCTGCAGTTTATCAAAACACTAATAAATCACAAATATTCTATGCTACGAGCATCCTGGTCAAACCTCAAGGTGATCCAGATGAGCATCTTTGGGCATTCTAATGAATGAACACGCTCATAAAGTCCGAAAAAGTTCATAATTTTCATTAAAATAACGTTCATGTTAGGGGTTACATATAATATTTAAAGCTACATCGCGAATCACAATCTCTAGCAATACAAGCACAATTTTGTCCGTATGATGCAGGTCTAGTACTTTCGCATCAGTTGGTCGGATTTCCTCAGCCAAGACATCAACATGAATGAAAAATTTCCCAAGATACTCATTATTAACAGAACACGCAAAATTCATTCCAACACAAGCCCTGGATCAGCCTTGGCAACAACCCCCTTGTGTGTTCTCATCTAATGATGTGGATGCCATGCGCTCCTAACTGTAAAATCAGTCTGCAGGATTGGTAGCTGCACGCCAGTGCTGAGCTGGGTATACTCCACTTAATCTGATGTACATGATATGACTGTCTATTTTGCGTAATTTGCTGCAGACACTTTTAGCTACAGCACGATCTGAACTCGGGTCACATGCATGATTAGCAAGATTTTGCCCCAGGGCTCTGCCATACATCAAAAGAGGTTTTGCATCATTGTTTTGAATTGGGGGAAATGTGATCAGGTTCCAGAACAATAGTAATAGAAGGAATCACTAAAATCCCCTAGAATCAAGCACACAAATTAAGCCAAGGTTGTCAATTCACTACCAACTTTCACATCATTCAGACTTAATAAAATTTTCTGCACCACCCTTATAGAATACCCTTCAACATGTTTCGCCTGCCTGACATGCTTTGGTGACCATTAATTGCAGAATTCAATGAAAAAAGGAGAACTGAAAACAACTTGAGAAAAATAAAGCAAGAGTCTTGTGAAGTCTTGCAATTTTGACCAGCCACCAAACAGCATGAGCTCACTCAAGACCGCTACAGGCCAGGGGTCGTCTCCGCAGTTCTATCTCTCCTCTAGGTCTTTTTGCTTTCCCACAAAGACGACACACACAAGGTATTTTCCACTCAAAAACATCATCTCTGCAGAATTGTTGGAGCACCTGGTAGCCTGGTGGTTAGGGAGTTGGCCCTGCGATCATAAGACTGTGGGTTCAAATCCCAAGACTGCTAGTGGAACAACTCAGGAACCCTTGAAAAAGGTACCGTCCCCACCTGCTGCTCCCTGGGCGCTGTGCTGGCTGCCCACTGCTTCAGTAGATGAATAGATTCAATGCAGAGAAAGAAATTCAGTGTTCACATTGTGCTGTGTGTGCTGTGTTCACTATAAGGTGCCACTTTATTAGGTACCCACACCACTTTCGGACACTGCAGGATAAATCTGGTCCCTCCTACTTTCAGCTGCACCCTATTCGGGGTCGCCACAGCAGACCGTCTAAATTTCTATTTATCGCAAACTGCCTGCATGTCCTCCCTCACCATATCCATAAACCTCTTATAGAAGACTTCCTCTTCTCTTCACTGCGGCTCCATCTTCAGCATCCTTCTCCCCAACATACTCAGGAGTCTCTCCTCAGCAACCGTCTCCCCAACACTTCCCCAGACTCTGAACAGTGATCTCCAAGTATTCAAACTCCTCCCTTTGCCAGCTCTAGTCCGTGCTTCCTCAGCATTCCATGGTCATCCCCTCATTCAAGGTATTCAGTCTGTCCTACTGACCTTCATTCCTCTCCTTTCCAGAGCATATCTCCATCTCTCCGTTGTCTCCTCAACCACTTCTCTACATCCAACCCTACAATATGGAAGGGTGGTTTTAAAAGGACTGTTTTCACCGCTGTGAAAATAATAAATACACGCAGTGGTTTACCATCACCTTCACCTTTTAAGAATCTAACGAATAGACCAAGGGTCTCAAACTATCAGTTGAACCTACGATAAACCTCTTACCCATTTTATGACCTCTGCACGCCATTAAGACGTAGTTTTAAAGTGATGCTCAAGGGATGTGTGCGTTTGCAGCGGGTGTAACGTTACAGGTTCCACACCAGTAATTTGCTCTTTGAAGCCACCATATAGCCTACTCTGTGACATTCTGTTTATATACACAAATAAAGCATAACTACAATATTCCTTAACTGAAACACTAGTGATAAACCTAACAAACATTACTTGTCAGAAAAGTCTTCACCAAAACAGGTGACATTGTTTACTTTTTATTTTTACTTTAAAATATTAACTTCATAGGCATTACTGTTGATTACTGCATACAGGGATACTCCAGAAATGTATATGTTTTTGATATTATTATCAAGGTAATGCCAAAAAACCTTCAGAAATGTAAACAGTGTTAGCTACCTCAGGTAACCAGTCTAGATCCTTGGTAAATTCTATGCGGTTCTCTGTGTCATAAACATGAACTTGACATGAAATACATATTCAGGAACCACACATGGATCTTAGTATGAGAAATGCGTTTATTCTTTACATTTGCCCGAGGTAAACAATTAAGCTAGCTGAGCTTAGCTTAGCTCATCTCTGAATAACCGTCGAATGGTCCGAGCGCGCGCTGATGTCCGCCATTACTGCAGGAGCGTCACCGAGTACGATGCAAACGCTGGAACCTCCAAAACCCGCATATTTTTATGCAATACATTCAAACCTTTTTACGTCTTTGTCTGTTCAGTGACTCACCTCCTCCGTGCCGATTGTATCTTGACATCGCACACTCAACCGCTTTCGCTAAACCTGCACCGAGCGTCCAAACAGAGGCCCGTCGAATCAGAGCGGAACCGAAAGCCCGACAGCGTGTTGAACAGAACTACCCGGAATGTGGCACTGTGTAGTTTTTGGAAGCTGCTTCGTAATTGGCTTAAAGGGACTGTAAAACTACAAATCCCATGATGCCCTTTACACGCGTTGCCCAGCATCCCGGACGATTCAAGCTTCCACAGCTATCAACTTGATTTTCTTACAAGTCTATTCTGCTGTTTGTTTTTTGGCACATAACGTGGATAACTCGATTGATTCACTTATTTAAACATCAGCCGCGGTTTAATTTGTGGGAAATAACGTGGATAACTCGACTGTTTCACTTATTTAAACCTGTACAGCGTGTGTCGAGCTTGGATGCTGGGTAGAGATGAGTGACTGGCGTAACTTGATGCCACAGCAGTGGTGTAAGTATTTGAACCACGAGGTGAAAGTGACAACACTTGATAAACAGCAGCATGAAGGGTGGGTGTTCACCGTGGACCCCGTTTCTGCAAGGTATGATTCATAAAGCTTAAGAAGCTAAATACTCTCGTGCTGTGTGGAAGACTGCAGTTAGAATCAACAGAACATAATGAAAAAATCGACATGGAGAACAAACTGGAAATACACTATATGGACAAAAGTATTGGTACATTTAATTATTTAAATCAGGTGCCCCCTACCAATGAGCTTAATACTTCAGCAGACCAAGACACGCCATGTTTCCAACTTTGTGGACACATGACTGAGTTAAAGTGCACAAAGTAGGGTCCACGAAGACATGACTGGAGCAGTTCGGTATGGAAGAACTTGACATAGGATCACATGACCACATTGCGGCTATGCTTTCCATGTTGTCGTGGCCGAGTGGTTAAGGCGATGGACTAGAAATCCATTGGGGTCTCCCCGCGCAGGTTCGAATCCTGCCGACAACGAAGACTTTTTACGGAAATCACTATACCGATACATAATTGAACGAAGAGAATCATAAAAACACTCGGACTACAATGAATACAGCACCGCGAGGACATAAGTAATGTGACACACTTGTTTTTCAGGATTTTGGCTAGGCCGCTCACTTCCAGTTACTGGCAAGTAATGCTTCAGTATACGATTTTGGACAACGCCATTCTTCCGACTTTGTGGACACAGTTTGGTGAAGAGCCTTTTCTATTCTAGCATGACTGTGCCCCAGTGCACAAAGCAAGCTCCATCAAGACATGGCTGGATGAGTTCAATGTGGAAGAACTTGACTGGCCCATACAGAGTCCTGACCTCAACCCCATCCAGCACCGTCAGAGCCTGGCCTGATAAATGCTTTAAAGAAAGAATGGGACAAATTCCCACAGAAACTCCAAAATCTTGTGAAAAGCCTTCCAAGACGCTATTAGAGCTGGAAAGGGGGACCAACTCCATATTACAGTCTATGTATTTGAATGCAGTCTCACTGAACCGCCTTTTGATGTAGTGGTCAAGTGTCCCAATACTTATGTCCATAATGCAACTCCACTAGAACTGAGTAATCATCTGCAAATCACATGAGACACTGTGTTTATGTGATTTTTTGTGTGCCAAACAGTCCAAATTCATGGTTAAATAACCATCCTATCTATTACATGGATCTAAACAGGATTTTAATTCCAAACCACACAATTCTGTACTTGCGTACTACATATCTCATGTGCATTTGAAGTGGTTGTGTATATTTTTGCATACTATTTAGTGAGGTTACATGCAAGACTGATTCATAGAAATGGCCTCTGGGGCTTTTTGTGAAAGCAGTGTGAGCTGAAACACTCTTTATAATTACAGTGGGGCTGCTGTAGGCCTACATGAATGTAATACATTTTTTAAAACTGTATGATTGTTTACATTCTACACTAGTGTTGCACTCAGTCAAAAATGATTTGCCAGAACTGACAATCAGTACACTTTGACAAAAAAATTCACTATATTGGACATTTAGATTTTAAATTTAGATTTTAAATTTGATGACACAATGCTGTCTTTTAAATTAGTGCTGGGCCGTTAACAGCGCTGCGTTAACGCGAGAGTCTTATCGCGCGATAAAAAAAATATCGCCGTTCATCTATTCACAAAGTTGGGTTGGGAGCTGGGTCTATACTACACAAGCTATGATGACTTTGACCTTGATATTTTAGCTTGGATTTACTCTCTTTCTCTCTCTGTCTGTCTGGTTTGTGACTTTTCCAGAGCGCGCAGATCATCTCTCTCTCTCTCCCTTTCTCTGTTTCTCTCTCTCTCTCTCTCTTTCTCTCTGTATATCTCTCTCTCTCTCTGTATATCTCTCTCTCTCTCTCTGTATCTCTCTCTCTCTCTGTATCTCTCTCTCTCTCTCTCTTACTCGTTCCTGACTTTTCCGTATTTGAATCTCGGGTTTATATTTACATTTTCTTTAAGGGTAATGTATTAAACTGAGTTCCAAATGAAATTAAAGCGATCTGGGAGAACATTTGGAGGCATATTTATGGTTTACACTATAAAAATAGGCACTGGGATCATTTTGGGGGAGCATATTAATCTAGATTAATCTCAAGATTACAATGAGATTAATCTAGATTAAAACAAATAATCTATGCCCACCTCTACTTTTAATATAATGTTTTTTATGTAAAACATTACATAAGATTTTTTGTAAAATATTATTATGAACTGCATTAAAACATGGTGCAAGTTTGTACTTCAATGCTGCAGTATAATTTTTTTATACTATTTGCTTTGTGGACTTTTTGCTTTTGTGGACCCTGCATGTACTTGCGTATGTGGCTGGGCTGACAGTAAACTCTATTGTGCTGGAAGTCCTGCAAACCACAAACTCTGACAGTGTTTGATATTTGCTTGTTATTGCACTTCCTAGAAATGCATGCAGCTGTTAACCTCCTTTTTTTGTCTTTTCTACAAGTGTGGTCCTTGTGACCTTTCAGGAGAACGGAGGAGCCAGTGTAAAGGGAGTGTTGGGCCATGCTGTGAGGGAGGTGCAGATCCTCAGGGAGGGTGATGAAGAAACGGAGAAGAGGGTGAGGTCTCTCTTCATGCCTGTTGATATCCAGGCTCTCAGTGCGGAGGAGCTAAAGGAGCGCAGGGAGAACTTGCAGGCGTGGCTGGAGAAGAACCTCATTCCTGTTAAAGATGATGGAGAAGTTCTGCAGGTGGCCAACGTCCTGACCATCAGTGCCCCCTACGGAGCGGAGCAGTGCACCAGCAGCAACGAAATCATTCTGGCCAGAGTGCAGAGTCTTGTGGCAAACAACCCAGGACGAAAGGACCAAACTTAGGGTTCTGAGCAGCTC
>JBBPDE010000038.1:1833909-1845106 GCA_037974605.1 Nannopetersius ansorgii | reverse complement strand
TCTGTTTTTCAGGGTTAGGGCTAGGCAATCTTAATGCTTCAGCAGACCAAGACATTTTGGACAGCGCCATGCTTCCAGCTTTGTGGACACAGTTTGGGGAAGAACCTTTTCTATTCCAGCATGACTGTGTCTAGGTGCACAAAGCAAAGTCCATGAAGACATGGCTGGATGAGTTCGGTGAGGATGAACTTTTCCAACACCTTTGGGATGAACTGGAACGGAGATTGTGATCCATGCCTTCTTGTCCAACATCAGTGTTTGACCGCAGAATGAATGAGTCTATGTATTTGAATGCAATGTCAGAGTCCCTGTTGGTTTATTGCTCTGGCGTGCCAATATTTTGTCCATATAGTGTTCTTATATTTGTAAACATGCTTAGCTGAATTTGGTCACCAGAATAAAAGTAGCAGATCATGTAGCACTCAGTTCTCACTAAAGGCTTTGGTGCTGTGTAGCATTTATGCCAGCTTTTGTGCAACCCAAAACCCACCATTTTCTGGCATAAATGATCAGTCTTGAATAATTTTGATAACACAATAGATATAACATTTACTACACAACCTATATTCATACTTTATTACACCTGAAATATAGTACACAGTGTCAAAAAGCAAGCACTTCATTTCAGATTTCTGAGCCTTTGGTAAATGTGTAAACTGAGCAAACTCAGTTTAAGGTGTAAACCTGAAACCTACAGTGAAAACTAAATGTCCACACAGATTATTCACCGTTATTCACTTCTCACCACAAACATGCGTAAAACGATGTTGGCTATGTAGATCAAGGCTGTACTATGTGCAAGAAAACGAGGATTTAGTGAAGTCAGAAAGGCCGGTTCCTGGAGCGAGTGTTGATTAGTCCGAGCACCGAGAAAGCACTCGCCGCTGCGGTCACCAGACTTATGGCCCCAATCGCACGGGTTGCCTGAGAAGACAAGAGACCAGACATGATAAAAGATTTGCTGTTTTGAACACACTTATGCTAACATCTTTGCTGGAGCACATGATATCCAAGACATCAAACTAGAAACCTGCAGCCATTGGCTGAAATGATGAAAGGTCAGGTCATGAGCCGTACAGACCTGCTCAGAGACACCCTCCCCATATCGCAGGAGGGTGACAAAGTGCTCGCAGTTACTGCCCAACAGGTCATATGACACCTCCTGACCGATCAGGAGCTGAGCGCGCTGAATGATCTCAGAGACAGGCAAAGGGGTGTGATTGTCGTCATATTTATTGTTGACACGGAATGTATCTCCCCCCACCACATCTTTCAGGAGCTGCATCCGGACCACAGCTTTTCTGCTGAACACAGACTTGACGCTGGACATGGCGGCCGCTTGTCTCTCATCTGAGGGAAGAGCAGAAATGGCGCTGACTGTTTCACACACTAAATGTGTTGGTTATGATGGAAAACACGAAGTTATCAGTTTATTAAGTATATGCATGGGCACCAGAACCATTATAGCAAGGGGGGACTACACTTTTTCCCTCCTGGACCACAACAGATGTAGAGCGCTACATGCACCCCCCACCCCAGCAGGAGAAGTCCTGTGCCCCCCTCAGTTTAAAATGCTTCAGGCACCCATTAGTACATGTATGGTCATTTTATCAGATACACCTGCCATACAAGGCTTAACAAGTCCTTACTGTGGCCCATCTGTTGCCCCCATTGTATTGTAGCCCATCTCCTCCCTGCTTTCCCAGCCATCAGTGGCAAGGGACCCCATAGGACCCCCTTTGACTGGACATTATTAGGTTGGTGGACCGTTCTTGTGGTGGTGTATTAGGCACAGTGGAGTCCAGACTTGTCTGCTGTCTAGTTATATACATTTGTTTGCGAATGTTTTGGTGCAAAAATGCATCTTCTACAAAGAACACACTTCTGTACACTTTAATGCACATTTTGCTGAATTCAAAATGCTGGGAAAAATGTGTAAAATGTGCCCTTTGCAAAGGTTATGGCATCTTTTACATATTTTAAGTTAAATCAAGTCATTTCAGCCATATACACAATACACAGTGAAAGGAAACAATGTTCCTTTAAGTGCAACACAAGATCAAAAACAAGAAACACCACAAGACTAAACAGGACAAAATACACAGAGAACAAAGAGAGCAGGAGAGAGAGTGCAAGATAAACACAAGAGCAACAAAACAAGACAACATTTAGTGCAGGAAGCGTTTTAACGAATTTAGTTTTATGACAGATAGAACAGCAATAATTAATAGTTAACATAATAGCTGCGCAGGGCCAAAGATATACTATAAATAGGTTTTTTACAGAGGCAGTGGGGGTTTAAGTTAATTCAGCCCTGTGGTGGCCATTTCCTCTGATGGACAGAGTGATAAAATATGCAGCAGCAGAGGGACTGCAGGCAGTAATGGTAAACCTGGTGCACTTATGTGGCAGGTGTTTCTGATAAAATGGCCAGTTTCTGTAAGCACAAGGTAGAGAGGTCTAATAAACTGGAAACTGGCAAGTGTATATGCAAACAGGCCTGAGGCACTGACCCACTGGTGTGAGGTTGATGATGTAGCCATCTCCCAGATACAGTGCCCAGTGCTGATAGGCTGGTCTAAAGATCTCGATGAGGTCACCAGGTTGGGGTTCGTTATAAGGGTCAGGTTCGTTTGTGGCCATCTGAAACAAAAGAAATTCCTCATGATACACAACCTAATCCACAGTGGTTTGATGAAAAACTCATTAAGAGAAGGTCTGCATTGTTGTTATCAGATTTAGAACACTCACAAGCTTCACTTGTTGTTGGTGTCAGAACTGAAAGAATTGATAACAAAAGAAATGAACATACAATTCTTCTAATGTCAGACTTTTTTCAAAGCCATTTTGGACTATATCTGTTGGTTGGTTCATATGATGCAGCGTAACAGTAGCTGGTATTGTCATTAAAAATGGAAATACAAGGCTTTATTCTGAAACAGTCCTTTGAAATGTCCTGCCCTGATACTTTTCATTTCTTTTCTGATTAATTAACCGCAGAATTGGAAAAAATATGCATCAAATATTTTTTTGCAGAACACCTGCAAACATCCCACACCTGACAATGGAGTCTACAGAACTTGATTATTTTTTTCAATAAAATCAAATGTATTGTAATTCATGTGTGATGTTTTCAGAAGTAAACCAAACGTTGTACTCGGAGTACATTCACAATCCACTTCCAGCCTCCTCTGAGAAACATCCTTGCATGTTTCATGTCCTAATCCAGGTTATTTACTTTGATCTGTGTAAAGAGATACTCCAAGCGACAAATACCAGGGGCTGGCTGCTGCAGAAACAATGAACGGTCAGTTATAGACAATCATTGGACAGCTAGAAATAGAGCATGTATTATCAATACTTTATTTAAATGCCAATAAAGGGGATTGCATCAATGATACCGGTGATTGTTCACCTAGAGGAAACTTTTCTGTGCCAGTGGGGAGAAATGTGATCAGCTACCATGGGTGCCCCCCCCACTGAGGCTAGTTTTCAACTGGCTATTAGGTGGCCAGTGCTGGATGTTGTTGGGTGTCATCTGTTGCCTCTTTGTTTCAAAGAATCAAGGAATCAAGACTGGTGTTCAACACTGCTTCACTTGGTGAATGGGTTAAATCATGGTTTGAATTATGGGGGGGTGGGGGGGGGGGGGGTATTGTGGAGGTCCTATTCCCCACGAACAAGACCCAGAACCCCCTAACACGGTTATGAATCCAGTACCCCCCAATTATGGAGGGGTAATTCACACTCTGGGTTAAATGCAGTATTTCAGATTGTTCACACTGTGTACTGTGTTGTGCTGTGGTGTGTTCATGCGTGGCTGTACAGGGCCACTAAACTTACAAAGCAGTCCAGCATTAGACTAGACTTAGATTCAAGAGTCATCTTTTCTCTTTGCCCTATAACCGTGTCTCGTTTGTCTCATTGTTGTGCAGTTTATTGTTCGTGTACTTGTTTTGTTGTTACTCTGTGTCCTTGTGAAAGAATCAATAAACATTCCTGATTCTAATTATTACTATTAGATCAGATTTCTCACAGGAATGGACCCAAAATTTAATTCTACATCAGCACTTCAGTTTTGGCTTCTGAACGCAGGCCAAGGGGAGTAGTTGTATTCTACTGCTGATTCTTTATTTCAGTTCTGCACCCGTTTAACTTCGAACTGCGTGACTTTTGGCTCTAGCAAAAATAATGTGATGAAGTTGGAGTGCCATAAATACTGTTCATTCCCCATGATGAGCTCCTCCTCTAAAACTCTGGAAATTCTATATAACACCATTTGAAAGGAAAGGCTGAAATCAACTAAGCACTGGCCCCAACATCGAGAGATCAAGTTACAGGCGCCTGTGGCTGGGAGTCCAAGAGAGATTCCAGATCAGATTCATCTGTATTTTTTAGTTTGTTGAGAATTTGCTCACATATTCACATAGACAGATCTACCAGTATTTTTATTATTGCTCATTTCTAATGGAATTATAATTTAGTCTAATCAAACTAGTTGAAGGGTCAGTACTCACGTTATAGGTTGTCCTCGGTTATTTATCCGTCATCCCACAGCATATTTGCACTCATTCTAAGAAAAAAAACTCGATATTATTGACATTTTTATTCATTAATTTCACCTGATGTTTAAAATGCACACACATGAAGCACTAAACAACCAAGAAGTTTCTTTTATTTTGGATATAAAATAAATCAAAGCTAAAATGGAGGGGATGTTTATTCTTGCTTGTTTTTGTTGATATTATGCAATTTACGTAACTTTTGTTACACAGATACAGCATGTGAAGTGATCTCCTGCGCAAAAATAGCCAGAGAGTGCTGGAGTACTGAGGACAATGAGGAATGATGTCACAGTCACACACACTCTCTCTCACACACACACACACACATACATGCGTAAACATACACACACACACACACACAATACACAGGCTCACACAACACAGGCACAATGGCATGAAAATAATGGAGAAACATGTGGAAGAAAGCAATTCAAAATGGTTATGAAATATTTCATAATTATGAGAAGATGTTCCGTATTGTGTTATATGTAATGGCTGCGATAGCCCTTTTCCCATTTTAGGGATCAATGGAGTGAACTAAATGCAGAAATGCTCAACATCATTCATGATTTGTCACTTCCAGTGCAAACCGCCACCCAGTTCTACATATTTGTAATATATATGTATACACACACATTTGTATATATATATATATATATAGTTTATATATACACACACACACACACACACACAATATATATTTATATATCCACTGAGCACTTTAACATACATAAACATACATGATGTTTATGTATGTTAAAGTGCTCAGTGCATGAGCCTCTGAGTTTTTGACACAGGGATCCATTTAGTGTGGCCTATAGTTAGTATTTATAGACATTTTTAGCCATTGAATGGTTCAAACACAGCAATTAATTGCTTTCACATAGAAGATAATACTCACTTAATAGCAGAGATCATTCTCCACCAACACCGTATTAACCCTCCATTGGAGTCCCGTTGGGTTCAAAAGAAACTATCAGAATATTCCTCTGGTCAGTGAGACAATTCGTTTTCAGAAAGTACACCGTTTCTGCAGCTTATCTCCACTCAGAGTTAAGAAGTGAAATGCGGAGGGTCCAGCAGTGGCACTACGCTTCTGGGTGAGCTGACCGGATTCTGAACCTGCTCTGGTGGAAGGCACAGTGTGTCATTCATAGGTCAATGCTTTCATTGTGTTGAAAGCACCCCGTTGCCCTTCATTGCAGGGGTAGGTGGGAGGGGGGACAATTTGGATGAGGCTGGCTGCAGTCTAGTCAACAAAGTATTGCACGTATTGGACCCCTAGTTAGTCAAAACAAGTGTCACTCAAGGTCTCAGGTGTATGGAACAATTGTACTTAGCTTTCAGTGTAGAGCAAAGATGTGAAGACAACATCTAGAGGTAAAGAGGAAAGAGAAGAGAAAGATAATGTGGTGTAAAAGACACAGATTAATAAAGATTCATAAAGGATTAATAAAAGAATGTGCTGCTTAAAGAAAACACAGAACCAGTGTTATAATTTGAGAATCAATACTCAAAAATATTGGACGTAATAATATTTCAGTATCAGTCTTTCTATGTCTAATTATGCCATTATGGCCCAGTAACGTGTGCGACTGTCTGTAGCAACCCATAAGACCATAGGTGACACACTCCTTGTCACAGAACAACACATTTACGTGCATCCACCTATTCATCCTAGGGGTTAAGCTTCATCCATTCAGATTGATGTTAAGGAGAGTTTTAGCCCAGACTGCTTTATTTATGTGACATAAAAAACAGGGCAGAACAGAGGTCTTTTACATGCATCCAACTCAAAAGCACATGGACCAAACAAGCTTTTTAATGCAAATGGATAATCTTAGGCAGTTAATGGATTATGACTGTATCTTTTGATGAATGAAACCCAAAAGATTCATAAACAAACCAAACAAATGCAATTGAATGTGTCATATTTATGCCCTTTAACAATTTCAGTTCTGAGCAAGTCATTGATTTACCAAACAGTGCACTAGGTGGCAGCAGCTGAAGCCTTCTGACAGCTTCTGATTCCATCAGACAACCAAACATGTGACACTTCCACAGATGTGCGCACAGTGTGGTCCTAGTTTAAATGTATAAAATCCTGTTCATTTCTGTGGTTGTATTTGAATGCGCTGCTCTATATCCAGCCATTTATAAATGTTTCTCTTCATAGACCTAACCACATCTGGGAGCATCCTCAGGTCATACAGGCAAAGCTAGAAGAAGACACCATGGCAACACAGAGCAATTCAAGCAGCATTAGAAAAACCCAGTACAGGGCATTATGTAATGAGAACATTTGCAGGTTTGACATTTGCCGTTTTCTTCCAAACTTCCTTGAAATTTAAATTCATTTAAAGTCAAAGTAAACTCAGTCCAGACAACATGGCTCCAGATTTTGCAGAGTACAAAAGGACATATAGAATACAAACATAGAAATAAGCTATAAACATTAACTCTAGGAATAACTATGTGCAATTCAGTACAAGGGTGATTTTTAACATGCAAATATTGTGCAAATCAGCGGTCAGGTGGAAAGCAAACAGAAAACTGGGAATGTAACTTTGTATGCTTTATATGTGCAAAAGATAAGCAACAATTCAATATAAATATACAGCACTCCCTATTTTTATGTGGATCAGGAGTCGCGGATTCAGTCCCACACGGTAGGTCAGGGGTAATTCCCCGAAAACGAAAATTCTGCATTTTTAGGCCTTTTTTTACTAACACAACAACATGGTTTTTCACTATATCTTGGAATGTAACCCTCCGCAAAAAGCGGGGGATTGCTGTTCAGTCAGTCTATAAAAATACATTAGCAGTATTCAGGTACAAACATAACATACATCATATTCTAAATGTATGGGTGTTTGGCTCCATAGTGAAATAGTGAATGGCACAGTGAGCATCCTGGAGCTTTTGAAAATAACAGAGAGTAGAATGTAGGGTGTTATCAGTCAAGTCAAGTTTATTTTTGAAGCCCAAAAATGTTTTGGGGAGTAAGTTAGAGGTGTAGGGAATAAGTTAGGGATGTAGGTAGTAAGTTAGGGTGTAGGGTGTATGTTATGGGTTTAGGGAGTAAGTTAAGGGTGCGTGGAGTAAGTTAAGGGTTAAGAGAATATGTTAAGGGTGCATGGGTTATGTTAGGAGTGTAGGGAGTAGAATAAGAATTAAGAGAGTAAGTTAAGGGTGTAGGGAATAAGTTAGGGGTGTAGGGAGTAAATTAAGAGTGTAAGGAGTAAGAAAAGAGTGTAGGGAGTAAAATAAGGGTTAAGAGAGTAAGTTAAGGCTGTAGTTAAGAGTGTCGGGGTACGTTTTGGGTGTAGTGAGTAAGTAAGGGTGTAGGGAGTACATTAAGGGTTTAGGGCAAAGGCTGCAGGGAGTAAGATCAGTCGGATCTGAATGAATCTCCCCCAGCTCATCTCTACACAACCACAGAACGGCGCTGGAGAGCCGAGCCCAGCTCTCGCGAGAGCCCAGCAAAAGGCTCTTCCTCCTCGGTAGGTTTAGCATGACAGCCGCGGCTGGAGCAGCAGGTCTGGAGACGCGGTCCTGAGTCCAGTAGACAGGGAGACATGCTGGGCCGGGGTGTTTTTTGACGGTCGCAGGGCTCGGCTGTTTTGATGGTGTGCGAGCCGCTGCGGTTGTTATTGTTGTTGTTTTTGTTGTTGTGGTCCCTACTCCGTTGCTCGCCCCTCCAGCACCTCGGCCCGCCGCGCCCTTCGGCACCATGACCGGGGAGAAGATCCGATCCCTCCGTAAGGACCACCAGCCGGGAAAGGACGAGGAGGACCTGCTCGAGCCGGACGAGGAGGCGGCCACAGGGACTTTTACTGGGGTTGGTGGAGGAGGAGGAGGAGGAGGAGGAGGTGGAGGTGGTGGTGGTGGTGGTGGTGGTGGAGGTGGAGGTAAAGGCAGATCGAGCCGGATCTTCAGTAACCACAAACTGGTGAGGTCTCCCTCCCAGCAGCGGGACTCCCAAATCAACGCCAACACCGCAGCTACGGTGGACGACAAAAACAAAAACCCAGTCCTTCAGGGCAGCGCGGAGTTCCCCGTGCACGAATGCGTCTTCAAGGGAGACGTCCGGAGGCTGTCGTCCCTTATCCGGACTCAGAACATCGCCCAGAAGGACCTGCACGGTGAGTCCCTTGGGCCCCGGCTCCTGGGGTTTACAACCAGAGGCAGCCGGGTACATTAAACTCCTGTTTAATGTAGTTATATATCTTTTCATGTGCTATCCAGAACCACCAGATATTCTACCCCTGTCTTCTTTCTCTTCACATATAATGTTGGTAATAATGATAATGAAGTTTTCATATATTTGCCTTACAATCTGAATCAGACTCTTACTGTTTACAACCAGCCCTCCGCCAAGAGGCTGCTAGGTAACTGAAGTAAACTCTTGTTTAATGTCGATATCAACTTTTTATGTACTATTCAAAAACACTTAGTCTATTAATGTCTTCTGTCTTTCCATATGTAATGTTGGTAACAAAGAAACAGTGATAAACATGAAAAATGTGTATATTTGCCTTACAATCAGAATCAGACGATTGATGTTTACAACCGTCCCTCTGCTCAGAGGCTACTTGGAAGTTTAACGTGTACTTATGAAACTACTGTTTAATGTAAATTTAACATCTGTGTAATAGTGAAATAAGGGTAACAGAAAATTAATTTTACAACCTGCTGCTAGTTAACTCAGCATGTGCTTAAACCCCTGCCACATAAACAACAGTTTTATGTCCTAATCCAAAAAGATATTTTGTTCATGTCTTGTGTCTTTTTGTATGTAATGTTGGTTATAGTGAAATAGTTTTTAGATTTACTACCTTTAGTAAATTTTCATGTGTTTGCCTTACAGTCAGAATCAGAATGTAATGTTCACACCTGGCTACTAGTTACATTAAACTTTCATTTAATGTCAATATAACCCTTTTATAAGCTATCTACTCCACCAGTTATTCTATTTGTGTCCCGTGCCTTTATATATGTAATGTTGGTAATAGTGAAATAGTGGTAAATCTGAAAAATATATACATTTGCCTTTCAAACAGAATCAGACTCCTAACGTTTACAACCGTTCTTCTGCTCGAAGGCTGCTGGTTAACTTAGCGTGTACTATATAAAACTCATTTTGAATGATGTGCTGTCCAAACCACCAGTCATTCTGTTCATGTCCTCTGCCTTTATGTGTAATGTTGGTAAATGTTGGTGAAATTGTGGTAAATCTTAAAAAATGTTTACTTTGCAATTAGACTCCTACTGTTTAAAACTGGCTACTGACTTACCATGCTGTAAGCCTGGTGGTTAGGGCATTCGCCCTGTAATCGGGAAGTTGTGGGTTCGAATCCCAAGACTGCTAAGCACTACTGAAGTACTGTGCATCATTTTTTATAGTTTTTTTTTTTAATTTTACATATTATATATATTGAGGAAATTACTTTTAACCCTTTCACCAAGTGAAGCATTGTGTGGGGACGGTATCTTCCTCTAGGGTACCTCAGTTGTGCAGTTCTGGGCTTCAAACCCAAAGCCTTTTGCTCGCAGGGGCAACTCCCTAACCACCAGACCACCACATCCACTTTGCATCAGTCTTGTCTATGGCTGTCTGTGTATGTAGGCTGGAGGGACTGGTGCAGGCTGGTGTACACAGAGAGTAAAGAGTCAGTGGTGAAACTTACGGTGTTCTAGCTTAAATGGATGCATTTTTAAATAACGATAAAACACACTAATATAGTTGCTAATGACAGTCAGATGCCTAATTAGCTTCCTCACACCCACTCGCCAGTCTGTCTCAAGCTCAAACCAGCATAGGAGAACAGAGTCCATCCTGTTAGAAAATTAGCTCGAACCGAAGAGAAGCCGGTGTAGTTTTATTCGAGAAAGCCCCCACTGAGCTGATTTAATTCCTAGATATGAACTCACTGATATGTGTGCAGTGCTGTTGTCCCAGGTTTGCTTTTGAGGCTCTGGTTCCTGATTCTGAAAGTGCACATCTGCTTCTGATGTGCCAACATGGTTCATGCTGCCGAGCTGGGTCATGACTTTTATTTATTTTTTCTTTTTACTTTGAGCCACTTTGTAGACTTACTGTAGTCGTGAATTATTTGTTTTCATGCCTCATGTAGTATTAAACACAACTCCTATGCTCCGACGCAAAATGTGAAATGTGGCGATTGCATGTGACAAGACATGGAACAAAAAGCTTCTCCTGAGTGTGCAGTGGATCTTTATTCAGAACTCTGACTGAATGTAAGGCACCATAGCGGAGCTGGATGCTGTTAAAGCGGAACTCCACTGATTTGTCAGAATTTCTGTGAAGTTAATATGCTGAATCAGTCTCTCAGAGTCCTTGGTGAAATGTTTTTGTGCAGACAGTGGTGGTGATAAACAATGTTGTTTACAGTGTAAATATAACAATTTTATCTATCAGTTCTTATATTCATACCTTCTGCCATAATGTTGGTAATAGTGGTAATTAGGGCTGTAACGGTACATGTATTCGTACTGAACCTTCACGGTACATGGGTCACGGTTCGGTGCACAATGTCTTTCGGAGAATACACAGTACGACGGAGAAGACGTGATTGAAGTAATACGGAATCACAGAGGGACCAAAAAGC
>JBBPDE010000038.1:1814660-1819660 GCA_037974605.1 Nannopetersius ansorgii | reverse complement strand
GTGCCAAACTACTGGTCACTACAGAGAGAGGAAGAATGTGATATGGTCAGATAAATCATTGTTCACCCATTCTTTGGTGGGCGAGCGCATGTGTGTTGCACACCCTTAGAATGAGTGGGATATGTAGTTCTGCTAGACTGTGGGGGGCATTTTGCTTTGGGTGGTGGCCCCTTGTCTCAGAGAAATTGTCTCTTCCATGGTGACAGTGCCGCCATCCACAGGTCATCAAAATCAGAAAACTTTATCCCGCTTATGCTACGACTGCACGGACACACAGACACAATGACAAGAACAATATACAATATAAAATTCTAAATAAAACACAGAAAATATGCTTAGTACTAAATACACTATGCTATAAACACAACATGCTGTGGTCAGTAGAGATGTGGATATAAATACTATAGATAAATTACTGCTGAAGTAGTTTAATAATGAACACATATATGGTTTGGAGTTGCTCTCTATATGGAGTCCATTATTGCATTCGATGCAAGTAGTGATATTGCATCTGATAAGATTATTGCATATAATAACAGATATTGCACGTAATGATAATGATTTAGCACACAATAAGAGCGGGTTATTGCACGGATTATTGTGTGGGTGTGTCTTTCTGTCTCTTAATGTGGTTTTTCCCTCCCAACAGTGCCTTTACTATCTCGAATTTTGCCCTCTGACGCTTGCAAGATCTACAAACAGGGAATCAACATCAGGTATGTTCTGTTTGATGGAAAATTACTGGTGGGTTTTGTTAGTAAGGGATGTTAAGTCTAAAGGTGTTTGCCTTGCATTGCAAAGATACATTGTCCCTTGCTTTGCTACAGCTACAGCTGAACACTGTGCTGATTTGATTAGGGTGGAGTATCTTTTAGAACAATCTATTGTTCTAGTAAGTAGATACAGTTAATGGGTGTAGGCAGTCGCCTTAGCAGTCAGCTGTTCTTTGCAGCTGCTGACTCACTCAGATAAAGGAAATCTGATCTCGTAAAAGGCCCCGCTGACGACATTCGTCAGCATTCGGAAATATGGGTCATGGAATGACTGGAAGAGGTTGTTAGGATCTGTAAAATAGCCTGTGTTTGCCCTGATAAACACACACACCCAACACAAAGCCTTCAGCATTCCATGGCCTGCTTCAGTCTGACTAATGACAAGTGGTGTTAACTAGAGTGTGAAATCACTGAGCTTGAAGTGGGCGGAAGTGGAAAATTACTCAGCATGCTGATTTGTTCCCCCAATGACACCACCACTTCAAAAGATGACGGCATATTGGGATAGAGTGGGGCTTCCTCTCTGTGTGTGGGCCCAAGAATAAAACAAAGAACCTGCTCAAAACGCCTTGGAGCCAAATTACGTTATAATCAAATGTTACATCATTACCGGCGCGAAATTATTTTAAAGGAGATCTTGTAAACAAATCTGTATTCTCTTTGTCAAATGTTCTTTAACATGTACATTTTTTATTGTATGCACCTAGAGATGCATGATATAACCAGCATATCAGTGTTGCAAAGTTACCGCTATGTATTGTGATCGCAGTGCTCTTCATGATATTAAAGGGTCCATATCATCACCTTTCAGGGATTAAAAAAAGGCTTGAGGTCTGTAAATATTGTTTTAAATGGTATGTTTACTCCCCTCATCCGTGTAGAATCAATTGATGGAAGATAAGCTACAAAAACAGCCTGTTTTCAAATCATACTTTGTGATGTCACAAAACCGACACATTTAAATAGATCTACTCATTCTGGCTCCTGCAGTTTAGCACCACCTGTTCATGCACTAGTTTGCCAACACTTTTAAAGATTACAAATATGAATTTTGTTGGATTACATGAAGACCTTGATTCGTCAGAACATCCAGTAACTCCCCTGGAGCTGAGATTAGTTGTCCTGTTCGAAATACTCTGATTGATTAGAGGCTTCTTTGCATATAGCAGCCTTTTGTGATATCAGTATTGCAGAGACTGATGTCTCTATAAGGATTAGCATACAGTATGTTGTGTAGCCCTTATTGACGATTCGAGTAAGTGTGAAATGTGAAGACTCTATTTTAGTGCATTTCCTTTTATAACATTCTGAAGGCTTTTAAGATCTGCTGCTTGAATTAGTTTCTCTTTGAATGGATCAAACCTCCCACCTCCGATTTGAATAAGCACATCCACTTGCCCACTCTCTGAATGACAGGACGGTATGAAACCGCAGCACAATGTTAAACATCTGTGTTACTGATCAGTTCAGCAGATTCTTCTTTGTTTTGCTATCTGACTCTGAGTAAACTGGACTGTATTCTGTCCTCCCTGCAGTAAGTTGGGCAATTAAAAAGGCTCAATTAATATTGAGCATTCTTATAAATGTGTATCCCCAGATTAGAGAAAATCCCTATTGCTCCCAAAAAAAGTCCATTTAATGAGAACATTTGCACATCTGCAGTTCTTAAATAGCAGATATCTTTTATTAAAATAAGTTTTTAACACATAAGGACTTTTTTCTTTCCTTATTGTCCAGAATATCACATCTCACTGGAATACATTTCTGTGCAGCACTTAATTATGATTAATTATGATTTCATGTTACAGATTTGAAACTGATGTTGATTATCATGGAAAAGAAAGACAAATATTTTTTATTGTTGTGTGGTAGCACCTCTGCATGGTAGACATTTAGTCAAATGTTATGCAAAACAGATTCTTGGTTTTCAAATGAAATCTTTTGATAATCTTTTCTCACACACTGTTTTACAGAACACACTAATATAGTGGGGAAATTGCTGAGACCCCAAGTGTTCACTCAGTGTAGGATGCATCAATAAATCATATGCGTAATTGAATCTCTCTCTCTCTCTCTCTCTCTCTCTCTCTCTCTCTCTCTCTCTCTCTCTCTCTCTCTCTCTCTCTCTTCCTTTTCTCTGCACAGGATTTGGGGGCGGAGCTGTCTCCTATTGGCTGACCGGATGCTGGAAAGGAATAAGGAAGGAGGAAGTAGAGACCTGAGGGGGTGGGGCTTCTGGTTTTCTTTGTTCTTCCTCCATTGTGGGCCCTGGCTGTGTGTTACCTGGAACTTTTCGAATGTGCTGTGAGTGCTTTAAGGGCTCTGTGGTGGTATGTGTATGTTACATTAGCCCTGTAGGAAAAGGGGGCCTTTTTCTTTATAAAAAGGTGGGAGGTGTTGTTTCAGTTTTTGGTCAGTGAGGGAGGTAGGAGTAGGTTTATGTATTTTTCCTTCTCTTGGGTAGTCGGGTAGTTAGACATCTTTCTTTAAGGTAGCATTGAGGGGGGTTTGTTTGTTGTTTTGGACATACCCTTTTCTGAAGATTTCACCCTAAAGACGAGTACATATGGTACGGTAAGTAAAGGGTGATGCGAGGCAGGACAGTGAGTCGTGAAGAAACAAAACTCTAAAGAAAACAAGATGAAGGTTAGAAAAAACACAAAATGACAAATGAAGCTAAACCAAGCTCAGTAGTCCAGCGACTGGGAGAGCAGGTGACAGCATGGATGGCACTTGTGACAAATTGAGTTTGAACTTTTTTGCAAGCCTAGAGGCCAAACCCCTTTTTTAGAAGATACTTCTCTTCTAGTCCTAGCAGCCAACCTCCAATGAAGAAAACTGATTCAGTTTTCAAGAATGCGCTGATACGAAAAGACTTTAGGTCTTTTGTCAGACTGTAGGCCAAATATAGCTAATTCTGACAGTTTTCGCTTGAACAAACCTGACGAGCAAACCCAAACACTGGCTGTGTGTCATGTGCAGTTGTAAGAAAAGAGTTGGGTACCCATTCATTTAAATCCCTGGTAAAATGGCAATGATTGACAGCTGATTTACTAATACATTCTCTGACCCTGTTACAACCAAGGGCTATTCGAGGCAGCTGTCAAGGACCTGATAATTTAGCTATTTAAAGTCTACAAACAACGAAAGGCCATAAAGTAATAAACATTTCCAGGACACAATTTCCACTATTAGAAAGGTTAAGAAATCTCAGACTTTCCACTAAACAAAGTGTGTCAGCCAATAAACTGGAAGCATAAGGAGGTTTTACAGTGGGCCAGTGATCCAAAACCACAAAACCTACCGACTACTTGGCAAACTGTGACCTAGGACTCTGGTTCAGACACAGAAGTGATGGCTATATGAAGAACCTTGGTGTCAGATGAGTCAACAATGAAGGCAGGTGAGGGGCCTTGTGCAGGCGAATGGTGGCAGCATTAATGCATTATTTACTTAATGCCAACGATATATATATAATTCGCAGTGCAGTGGCGGCTCCTGGTCATCCGTACGCCGCAAAATAAACCCAGTCCCTCCTCAGGCCCCTGGGCAGCTTGATTTTTCTGTTCTGCTTTGTTTAATCACATTTTCATGTGTCTTCTCTCTCCTATTCTTCCCTCAATCTCCTTATAGTTAGTGTTAAATCACTACAAAATATAAAAAGTATTTTATTGTACATATCTTACAAACATGTAATAGTGATGTTTATTTCAACAGTACAGAATTAACAATATTTCTAAATCCCAAGAAAACCGTATAAATGAATTCTACCCTCCTGGTCTTCTGGGTGAAGTTGGTAATCACTCTGTCAGACCAGCAGGGATTTTTCCGGGTCCAGCTTGGCTGGGTGGTGGTGGGGATCGCGAACAAGCGGTCAAGCTAACAAGCTAAGAAATGTTATTAATAAATACTAATAAATGATACGTTACGTGTTTTTTTTTCATGTATGAAGCTTCAGTCTCACACTCAAGGTCAGCGGTCAGTACATAAAATAGAAAGAAGTGAAAACTTGTTTCGAAGGCAGTGATTGGCCACAGTGTTATGTCAGTCATTTTGAAGTGGTGAACTATCCAATCACAGCAGGCAGTCACTTGTTTCACGGGTGGGACTTTACCATTGAAACCTCGAAAATCCACGAGCCACTGTCACGATCGCGAGGGCTAGCCCCCCACGACCGAGAGCTACCTTGGAACATGCAGGCAGGAAACCAGGGCTCCATGTAGAAGT
>JBBPDE010000038.1:1788104-1814560 GCA_037974605.1 Nannopetersius ansorgii | reverse complement strand
GATTAATCGCCCAGCCCTAACAAAAACCTCAAGTCACTTGGGTTCAGATCCACAACTCAAAGTGTATCTTCGTTACTGAAGGCCTGATATAAACACCGTCCCTCGCTCCTTCATCCGCCTCGCTTCTCTCCCTCTTCTGCTTCTCTCTGCTCTTTCTGACGGAAAACAGAAATATTCGGTCTCCGCGAGTGGCGCTGAGTGGACGAGGGGTGGAAGACGTCCAGATGTTTGTTTATGGTCAGGAGTGGTGCTTGCGGAAGAGGCTTGCCTGGCGTTTGGAGCGCAGCTCTCACACGGTGTTGGGAAAGCTCAGGGCGAGCAGTGAGGCAATGCGACGGCAGGCCGGCAGCTGGCCCAGCGTCGGCAGGAACCGCCACAAGGCCAAGAACAGAGTGCAAGACGATCGTGCGTTCTCCTGGCCATCACTAATGAGAACTCTTCTCCGGGGACAGTTGGGAAATTCCAATCTGATGTGAAATCTATTCGGCTATTTCCTATTAAGAATATAAAATGATGAAACGGTAGTCTGGAGGCAAACAGTGAGAAAACAGTTGACCAATAAACACCTCAATCTGCATTCTGGAGATTCCACGTTCATGGGGACATGAAATACCCCACATACCTCAGGGCGTCAGGCATCTGGCACTTGTGTTATGCAACATAGCTTGATCTGTGAGCTGCCGTGGACGTGTAAAAGTGCCGAAATTCGGTACGTGTAGTAGTGAAAGGTTGAGAGAATTCATACTCTGTGGTTGGGAACCACTATCAGCTGCTATCAGATGTAGAGGAAGAGCATTATCTTAACCAGATACTACAGGTCTGGAATGAATGAGGAGCCCTTGAAAGGTCTGCAGAGCGTCCTACGCAAATTTGCGGTCAGTGCTTCCTGTTCTCGCGCTGGAAACAGGCCGTTCCTTCCTTTTCCCCGCAGCCTCTGGGGCGGCTGATAGATATTTCGGCTGTGAGCTGAGGCCACTCTCCTGTTTCAGTGGGCCTGGAGCGGAGAGGCTGTTTGTGCTGCAGGATTTATTAATGACGGCGTCCCACTGATGTGGAGATTTAGGGGGGCTCCATGACGGAGGTCCCGGGCTAATGCGGCTCTCTGCTCCCCCCCACAGGTTGGCAAGCTGATCCAAGAAGCAGCTGGAAAGAGCAATCTGAAGAGAGTCACACTGGAGCTGGGGGGCAAGAATCCCAACATCATTTTTGCAGACGCTGATTGTAAGTATACAGACACTGTTTTATGGGCGCCCTCCTGGTGTCCTACTACAACATTATGTGCACAGGTGTCACAACCCCGCCCCCCCTCCTGCTTGCCACTTGTTAATAACTTCAAAGTCCAGGGACTTCTGGCCTCTTTCAAAGCATTGTCCTTCTAAAGTCACTAAACATGACCATAACAACCCGACTGCTCTGCCTAATAAACTCACATTATTCAGTAATTACTATAAAATTTATATTGTTATTTAGCGTACAGAGTGAAAGTAGTGAATAGTTTAAATAGTTTAAACAAGACCTTTAAACTATTTATAACGAGTCCGATCAGAAAGGCAGTTCCTGGGTCAGTCTGTTGTGATAAGGACAGTGTAAACAGGCCGTAAATCCTTGTAGAATCTGAACCCAGATCCTACTCCAGTGGTTCTAAGTGGCTCTCCAAATCAAGGTGTTGGCTGGGGCCTTTAAATGCTTTCAGCAGGCGTGAGTGGGGCCGCCTCCGGCCCGTAAATCAGCCGAATGGACCCTGCCCCGGCTGGACGCATCCCAACACAGCCATAAAGCCCACTGTTCCATTAACCCCTCACATGCCGGCAGGGCCGCTCCTCCTCGGGCATCAGATATCACATAACGCACACCATCAGCGCGGAGGAAACCCCATTAGAGCGCGGGGTTAATGAGAGCGCTTTATGTGTAGCTAAGAATGCATACGGACTCGTGTGCTTGTGATGAAAGAAGGCCGTAACTGGGATTTATTTTTTTGCTAGGTGAGGAACACCTGATTCCAAAAATGCATCCTTTACTCAGAACCCTCTGACGCAGGGAAACCTCTGCTTTGCAAAACGTACCTAGAATTTCCAAACTCCATTTGAACAATTTGATTAATTCTGTCTTTCTGTTTGCGTCCCATCCTCCCTCTCCCCCTCCCCCTCCCCCCCTCTCCCCCCTCTCCCTCTCCCTCTCCCCCCTCGCCCTCTCCCTCTCCCTCTCCCTCTTTCCCTCTCCCTCTCCCTCTCCCTCTCCCTCTCCCTGTATCTCTGTCTCTCTCTCTCTCTCTCTCTCTCTCTCTCCCTCTCCCTCTCCCTCCCCCTCTCCCTCTCCCAGGTTGGACACTACTCTCATCGATTTCACAGATATGAAATGCCAGAGGGGAGACCTGAGCTTCATCTTTAACGGTGACGCCATCCCCTCCGAGTCCTTTGTGGTGCTGGACAACGAGCAGAAAGTGTATCAGCGAATACATCACGAGGTCAGTGGGAGCCATTCGTTACGCTGCTTCTTCAGAAGCTGTGTGTGATCAATCTGTTATGATCTGGTCTGTTTCTAGTACTGTTTTTTTGTCCTCACGTCCATTCTTATGTGCCTTTAGGAGTCTGAGATGGAGACAGAGGAAGAGGTGGACATTTTGATGAGCAGCGACATTTACTCTGCCACTCTCTCCACTAAATCCATCACTTTCTCCCGAGCGCAGACCGGCTGGCTCTTCCGTGAGGACAAAACCGTGAGTTCCCACATGCTTCTTTTATTGCAACTGTGCCCTAAAGTTATTTGATTTTGGGGGATCTATTGCTCTCTGGTCATTTATGAAGGGAAATTGACCCTCTGCAGGAACGGGTCGGGAATTTCCTGGCTGATTTCTACTTGGTGAACGGCCTTGTTCTGGAGTCAAGAAAGCGGCGGGAGCACTTGAGCGAGGAAGACATTCTGAGGAACAAGGCCATCATGGAGAGCCTCAGCAAAGGAGGGAACCTCATCGAGCAGAACTTTGAGGTGAGGGGTGCTATGAATTAGAACTAGAGATAATCGATTAATCAACAGACTTTATTATTTAGAATTGGAATCAGAAAACTTTATTAATCCCAGAGGAAATTGCTAATGCTATGACTGCACAGACACACAAAAATAATATAAAGTATAAAGACAAAATAAACACACTCCAGAAAATACTCTGAAAATAATCTGTAGCATCAACAGTATTCTATATACACAAAATACTACTGAAGTACTTTACTAGTTAACACAAATAGTGGTTTGGAGTTGTGCTATATGACAAGTCTGCTATTGCACATAATAGTTATATAAGTAGTGAAACTGCACATGATGAGACTATTTTACAGAAATTAAGTCATGTTATAAAGTAATTATGTGATAACTTGATAGCAGGGAAGATAATTTAGAGTATTTTGAGTGTTGCATATACATATAATGTCATAATATTAAAACCTGCTGGCTAATCGTGTGTAGATCCCCACTGTGCTGCCAAAATAGCTCTGATACATGAAGGGATGAGCTCCACAAAACCTCTGAAGGTGTAGTGTGGTGTTTGGCCCTCTAGGAAAAACAGTAGTTCGTCCAGCACGTCACAGAGACCTTTATGTGTCTCTAATCATTCCTGCTTTCAGTGTGTCAGGGTGCATTATTCTGCTGAAAGAGGCCATTAGGGATTTCCAAAAGCATCTTAAATTATTTTATGTAGAGAATGTCTTCCTTTGTCATGTAATTTAGACTTTTTGTAGATTTGTCTTGTTTGAAAAGTTATACCTGACAAAACAAAGTTATCTACTAATAGAATAAGAGAGAAAATGAATGAAAATTAGGTTAATAATCTAATAATATTCTTAGAACAGTCTCATAATGAGAAATGCTAAATAGGTTGACTAAATTTAAGATGATTTCTCTTGCTGATATTTTTACAGTGTGGTCTGTTTTAAATAGCCCAGTTTGAGACGTTGCAAAAACCTGAATTGACAGAAATTTTCTGTGTTTAGGCTGTTAAGGGGTAACAGTCAGTCTTGGCTATTTTTAGTGTCAGAAGTTGCTGCATCATGCCTCAGATTTGCAAAAACTACCATCAAAGTCATTTCAGAGAACAAAGTGAGGAAAAGCAGTGTTAGGGATGTCTCTGGGTGTCAAATTCATAAAACTGTATTGATCCCGGAGAAAATCGCTTATGCTACGACTGCACAGATACACAGTCAAAATAAAAAACTATAAAAATACTCTAAGATATGTACACAAAAGGCTGTATTCAGGAAAACAGGTGGAAATACTATATAAATAAAAACACTGCTGAAGTAATTTTACTGAAACACTAATAGTGGTTTAGAGTTGTTCTCTATACTCAGTGTGTTCTTCCACATAACTGAGACATAAGAAGTGAAATTGCACGTAAAAATAAAGATATTGTTGGTAATGATAAAGATGTGTGGGCGTCTTTGTAGGAAGCACAGCCTACTTTTATCAGTCTAGCTTGTCCATGTGAAAGTTATTTATCCTGAGGGAAATTCTTTTGTCATCAACATGCTGATGAATACAGATAAGACAAAGTTATATAATAAAATAGTAATAATAAGTAAACTATTACAAAAAAAACTTACAAGTAACTATAACATAATGAATAAAATAAAAGATTATTTATGCAAGTTTTGCACATCTATCAACAACTCAAGTTGGCATGTTGACCAAGTCCAAGTAATTTTGCATAAAACACAATGATAAACTCCCTGTAGACGAGGGGGCAGGGCTGTGCAGTATTGATATATCCAAGCCCCCACTAAGCTGAAACAGTTCTAATGAGATGTAGGAATCAAGGCTCTGGAATAAATTGGTTCAGTATCTCTAAAACTAAGATGAAAAATGTCTTGCTTTGTTATTTAGATCAGTGGTGCCCAACCTTTATTTGGTCACGGACCGGTTTAATATCAGAAACTATTTTCGCGGCCCGGCCTTTAAGGAGTGGCAGATTAATATATACATATTTATACAAATCAATGATACACATAAAAATGGGGATATTTAAAAAATATAATGATGGGGTATCTTTAAAATATAATAATAAAGGTAAATCCAGTGTGTACTCGCAGCTTTATTAACAGCATTTTCATAACAACGAGCCGACAACAACAGAACACGGGTAACATCCACGTATTTTTTTTTCTGTGCAGTCCGCGGACCGGTACCACATGACCCACAGCCCGGTACTGGTCCGCGGCCCGGGGGTTGGGGACCACTGACTTAGAGAAAGTAAGCCTAGCATATTCTTCAAGCATAGCCACTGTGAAAGCACCTGTCAAACTAGTTGAATAATCATTTTGTCATGTGGAAAGAGTTACTGCCATTTATTTCATGTGAACATACATATACAGGTGAGTTAAAGTCCAAAAGTTTGGTGAATGTTACATAATCTTAATGATTGCCTCTGTTTTGGGCTTTAGAAGGCCAGGAGAATCAGAATGTTCTACATGACTGGAATCTGGGTTAATAGTGGCAGCAATTGGGGATTGTCACCTTTTGAGCTTGTTCTGTATTTTCGGAAAGTTCAGTGATGGCAGTGGGAAGCGCTTGCTGCTCCTTGCTCTGCTGCGGTGTTGCTGTAGACCCTGTAGACGTCCTCAGTTAATGCGGTTTCTGGGAATGGAAGACATTAAATGCATATTAAAGTGTATTAATTCCTCACAAAGATGTAACATTTGATCACTGTTTGCATGATCATGTGCAAGCCCCTCCAGCTCCCTCTTGTTTTATTTAGATTTGTGCTCTGAAGGCTAAGCTCCAATTTTAAGATGGCTTTTGGCATCAGAGTGTCATGGTTTATAATTATCTCAGGCTTTAAGGGCTCTTCTGTGAAGATTTTGGAGAGCAGCTAAGGACAAGAGCATCATCAGCCATTCTGGCAAAGACAGCAAGGTCTTTATAATCAGTTCAATGTTCAATTTCATGTTATTGATGTTCTCTCTCTTTCTCTCTGTCTCTGTCTCTGTCTCTCTCTCTCTCTCTCTCTCTCTTCTGCCTCTCTCTCTCTCTCTTTTCTGTCTCTAACTGCAAAATCTTGACCCTCTAGCCGGTGAGACGCCAGTCTTTGACCGCTCCTACTCCAAACACTATTTCATGGGAGGAATACATCACAGCTGAGACTGGGAAGTACGTCTGATGCAACTTTGTCCTTTAAATCCTTCATGAAAATCCCCTTTGTATTACTTCATGTGACAGTAAATCATTTCGATAATGTAATAAAAAAGTGTATGAATGCTGATCTAGGATCTGCTCTAGTCAAGGTCCAGGTTTGCCTGTGGGGATGAGAGGGTTTTTTAATTTTTTTTTTTTTTATTGAATCTTAAAATAATGGTTTAGATGACATTTCTATTCTTAAATTTACAGTCAACCAAGAAATACTTTAATTTTCAAAAGCTTGACTCCCCCCCACCCCCTTTATAAGACGACCCTACAAAGGTTTTTGTTAAAAAAAACAATATAAAACCCCTCAAATTCATGTACGCTATAGACCTTACAATCATTAGTTATTTGATTAAACACAAAAACTCTTGCTGACTGTGGACCAGTTGGGAAAAATTTATGAAGACCAGTTGGGAAAAATGGACCAAAATCTGGCTCTTTTAATACTAAAAACATAACCAAATTGCTTCATGAAATAAAATTTCCAGTCTTTTTCTAAAAATTTATATAGCAGCATCATAAGAGCATCTCCTAAGAGTTAAAATCACTTTCCCTGAAATGTAACCTAGAAAAAGAATCTTCAGCAATCCATGTGAACAATACAAACACTGCAAAGAACCATCAGAACCCAAATGTTTGTCCAGTTGATCACCACTGCAACTGAAATATCAAACCACCTGTTTTGTGATGTTATCTAGACTGTCAGAGATGTCCAATGTAAAGATATATTTATATTGGATCTATTTACGTTTAGATACCTATCTGGCTCAAAATGAATGGCTGATATTAGCTGGCCGGTTTGTTCAGTCTAGGTCATTAATTTTGGTTTGAGTGTTATCCAACAACATTAACTGTGTTTGCTATTGTGGACATTTTCACTGCTATTTTCAGGTGCACACTTTAGAATAGAGTAAATGCTAATCCCCTTCCCCTGATCTAAGCCAATATTAGAGAGAAGCCAGAACCGCGATGGGTCCTCTTTCTCTGAAAGGCTTCAGGGATGTTTTCCAGAGATTGCTTTAGTCTTTTTAAGGACTTTTTTTCCCCCAAGTCCCATTTTCCACATTATTTATAAGAATGGCCTTTTTAAAAATATATAGATTTAATAACCAAAGATTACATTGATTGGTGGTTTTCCTTCTTCTAGAGCCCCCCATCTTGGAAGAGAGTTGGTGTGCAAAGAAAGCAAGAAAAACTTCAAAGCAACTGTAGCCATGAGTCAGGACTTCCCTCTGGGCATTGAGTCGTAAGTGGTCCTGTTGTTTTACTGTTGTTTTTACTGTTAAAAAGACGCTTTAGAAAATGAATCCAATCACATTTTTCTACAGTACAGTACTGACTCTTCAGAACAGTTTCTTTACATGGGTGGCATGAGTGGATTGATAGGAGCTTGTTTCTCTCTTCGCAGGTTATTAAATGTTTTGGAAGTGATCGCACCCTTCAAGCACTTTAATAAACTCAGAGAATTTGTTCAGATGAAACTCCCACCAGGCTTCCCAGTGAAATTAGGTAAGACAAGACAAGACAAGACTGGAGCAATGTCTTATTTTATAATTCAGTGACTATTCGACTATGGTGCAGGGCTGCCTTTTCTTCAAAGGCTATTTGAAAAGTTCCTAGCAAATATTGCGTAGTATTTTTGCTTGAAATGCCCATTCTCTTCTTTGTCTCACCTTCCTCTGGGCTAACATTTTAGCTTGTGGTTAATGTATCATAAACGAGTATGGCAACCTTTTCACACTGAGGCAGTTTCTGAAGGAATTTTAAAAAAGCAAAAGTGATGTATTGAAGTTTCAAAGCACTTGTGTCTGTGAAGGGGTTGAATCAAGGTTCCTGTAGCAGTACTGGTGGTAAATAATAAATAATAGTCATAGAAACTAAAAAAGACAATGCTATATAATACATCTACATATATATTTAAATAATAATTTGTCCTGGCCATAATCTTTTTTTTTTAAAGCCGAACAGTTTGACTCAAATATCAGTATTGCAACTGGAAATTATTTATAATACATTAAGCTCCGATAGACCTGAGGCTTGAACATTAAATATAGTGAGTCAGATTACCAGTTCTGTTACTAAATGCATTATTTATTATTAGATTTATTCATTATACATTTTCCCCAATTGGAATTTAACACAACTTTAAAAAATGTCAGATATAATTAAGCCTGCAGCCCTGTTCATTTAAAAACATTGCACTCTCTCAAATCGTGATTTAGTGTTCAAAACAAAACAGTGCTTTTCTTTTTCAGACATCCCTGTGTTCCCCACCATCACAGCCACAGTGACATTTCAGGAGTTTCGATATGATGAATTTGAGGACCCCATTTTTACCATCCCCAACGACTACAAGGAGGATCCCAGTCGCTTCCCGGACCTCTGATCCTTATCTCCCCCTCTCTCTGTCTCTTTCTGGATCTCCCTCCTTCTCCCTTTCTCCCCTGCTTTCCCTCCTCTGCCATGTCAGATCCAAAACACTCTCTAAGGGGAACGCGATATCGGTATAAAGGGATCGTGTAGTAACACTCAAAGCTGTCCGTGTCGACGGAGGACTTTGTTAAAGCTTATAGAGTAGCTTGGAGTTTGGAAAGCCAGCCAGAGCACCATCCTAATGCACTACATAGTGAAGCACTGTGCGGTGCTCTCCACACTCAGAACAGCGGAGGCTCCCGCGTAGCTCTCTGTGCTTAAAGACGCCTGAAACACATCGCCATGAAGGTGAAATCCCTCCGGGAACGTGGCAGGAACCGGGGCATTACAAGTCCTGTATTTATGTAAGCCTTGTTTTTCATATAACTTTGTACAAAAAACAACAAAAGACAACAAACTGTGTTAAAATCTTCACATAAAGGAAAACAAGAGGGGTGCGGGTGGACATCCGGTTGGATGTGATTTGCATTATATGAAACCTATCATGGAATATAATCGGTATGTTCTTTCTACAGCTGAGAAAAGCCTTGTAAATACCTCTGTTTGGAATTATCTCGGCGGATTGACCCGTCCACGCTCCGCCCGCAAACCTCTTTTGTACGTCGCCGGGTTGAACAAGATTTTCAGAAAGCTCGCAGAAATCCCATTCAAGCGAATGAGAACTGGTAGCACACATTTGTCCATCATGGTATTTATTTTGTATTTGTTCATGTTCTGATGGATCAGGTGTGGGTCTTGTTTTATAAAGAAGTTTATAACCAAGTTCACGTCAACGCAGTGGCAGGTTCCTCCTGCCTAGTTTTCATTAGTGAACCTAAATCCATTGGGTTGAATGGGATTTAGTTGAAGCTCGTTCGCCTTCGCAGGAGCTGTATAAGAATGTGTTTGTGGGCGGACCATGGAGAGGTCGGTGATTTTGGACTGGGCTGCGCGGGCAACAAATGCTTGTTATTTCACCGGACCTGCATTTTGTATTTCCTCACATTCATTTTTTAAAGAATTATTACTGTTTTATTCTCGAACGCATGGGACCACGCGAGATCCCTGAAGAGCACAGGCTTATTCCCAACTTGCCCAGCGAATTTGAAGACTCTCTTGGTACCCCCTCTTGTTGCATATTTGTCCCTGAAGTGGGTGCTCATTTGTAAATGTAATGTACAGTTTCAGAAGGACTTTGTTTAGAACTTGCATCAACTGGACTTCAGTCTTTAGATGCACATTCTATTTCATTTATTTTCTTTATTTCCACCTTGACAGGCGGAGGTATATAAAATTATACACACATACAATAAACACTTTTCAGTTAAGAGTAAACGACCTGTATACTGACAGACGTATGGTAATATGGTGAGTGTGTAAAAATGCTAAAAGGACAGGAATTCCTTTATTGTACTTTTGGATGGACTAATTTGCAGAAGGAAGAGGAAACTTGGTCAGAGTTGCACCAGCAAACACGTTTGAATGGTTCAGAACAGAAATATTTTATTTATGTAACCCTTGTTTCTTTTGTGTGTTTTTAATCTACACTGGATTTTGGCCTCAAAGGTTTTAATATGCTTCCAAGCCGCACTACTGGTTAGTGCGGCAAACAGGTGTACGCTGTCCTTTTTGTTACCAACCAGCTTCAGGTCTTTTTTTTTTTTTGTGTGTGCGTTTTTCTTTGTTCTCCCCTTTTAGATTTTAGTTTGCGTCTTGAACTCCGGGCCTGGTTTTCCGGTAAACCAGTTGTACAGCAAGAACCTTGTATGTGACACTTTTTTCATGATGAATTGTACTTAATAAAATGTCCACATACCATTTTTTCCCTTTCTGTGTAATTCAGTGGGTTAGATGTAATCGGTTGTTCAGGGTGGTTTGAAAAGAAGTAGGGCATAGTAAAGGTACCCTCTCTCTACAGTGGAAGCGATGGGAACCAGGGGTTACAGCTTTATTTACTATTCCAACCTGCATGTGTTCACTCGTGTGTTGGAATAGTAAATAACAGTGTTGATAACAGAGATGTAGTCTTGATAATGGTAAAAGTGAAACAGATGTGTCTTTAAGGGCTCATTTTCTGTAACTGCTTAATCCTCAGTACGGTTGGGGGGCCCAGGAGCCTCTTCTGGGGTCAACGGACATAAGGCAGGGACTCACCATGGATGGGGCTACAGCCCACAGCAAAGCAAACACACCCTATTCACTCACACACTCTATGGTCAATTTAGTATCCCCAGTTCACCTGACGCTTGTCTTTGGACTGTGGGAGAAACCCAGAAACCCACACCACCACCAGGAGAACATACAAACTACACACATACGGCCAGGATCCGGATTCAAACCCCCAACCCTGGAGGTGCTAACCACTGTGGTTAAACAGTCCAATGTAAGCATGTAATTATTAAACGTTTCAGACGTCTGATTCCCATTGCTCTAAACAATAAACATGACAGCAGCCAGTATAATTCAGATGAGGCAGACAAAGAGTTAACATTTTATTTCATTTACATAACATACCGCAAACAATACAGATAACCATTCTCCAAATAATCTACAATCTATGAGGACAGGAAAGATGGATGAACAGCAGTAAAGAATTCGTTCAAAAAAAAAAAAATCACCAAAGTTTGGCCAGTTAATGCTATTTCATGATTTTACTAACTACAAAAAAAAAAAAATCACAAAAGCTATGCTATGGTAGACCTCCGCAAACATTCTGAGACTTAAAACGACAAACAAAAAAAGTCGTTTTAATCCGCAGGCCTGTTTTCATTCTGAAAATAAAGTAAAATGGGATATTTAACACAACCCGACTCCCGTGGGCATCCTGAAATGGAGCAAATAATTAGAAACAGCTCTTATAAATGATTCGACGATGTCAGTGTGGGGATAGAAATCTAATCTACAGAAGAACACCATTCCAAATGAAAGGAGGCAGCCGGCCGGAGAAGAGGCTCTAAAACGCGGAAGTGTACGTAATTGAGACTAAGTTTCACTGGTGAGTACAGTAGTTTTGGAGGGAGAGAGATGCTGACAGTTAAGTTAGAAGAACTCTCTGGAGATTTGGGTAAAAGATGCCTTTGACGTTTTCCATTCAGCTAAGAGAAGCCATTTGAATCCAAACTGTCCAGAAAGAGAGAAAACAACTGATTTCAGGTCAGTAAAAGGGGGATGCCGTGGTCAGTCGCTCATGTCCATGTCCTCGTCCTGCTGTTCATCGCTGGTGCCATCTGACTCCCCTCTCCCTGCATCGTCTGCGCTGTCGGCTTGCTGCCCAGCCGCCTGCGGGGATGAAGCCACATCTGAACTCCGCTCCCGTTCTTCCTCTCGCTCGCTGTCATAACCCTGCTCCTCTTCATCATAGTCCCTCGTCACCTGCAGGGAAGAGCCAGGATAAGTTGAGGCCTGTCTGAGCAAAGCTTGATCAATAAATGAACTGCACTGATTTTACTTATCTGTCTACAGCTCCGGGAAAAAAAATGAGACCACTGCCATTTATTTTTGAATCAGCATCTCTTTGAATAACAACCATTTACATTTACGGCATTTAACAAGCGCTTTTATCCAAAATGACTTCCATTCTCTAACTACAGGGGGCAGTCTCCCTGGAGCAACTTAGGGTTAAGGGTCTTGCTCAGGGACCCAGTGGTGGTGCTGAAGGTAAGATTCAAACCCATGACCTCTTGGTCCAGAGGCAAGTATCCTAACCACTAAGCTACCTCCACACTGGCCATTCAATCCACACATTCTGCCTTATGAGGGACTGATTAGTGATCACCTGAATCTTACCTTATTTAATGAGCTCTCCTCTCACGATGAGACCAGTTGGATGGTAAAACACTACTAGAAGTTTGTCAAAGGTCATTATTGCCATTTTGTTTGAGTGTTTTCTCTGAATTATTCAAGTTCTGTAAACTCATTTCTCCTCTGATGTTTTGTCATTTACTTCACAAATATGCTTTAAAGAAGAATAATTTCATGGAAATATTGTGCTTTTCAGTTCTCCTATAAAGAATCAAACCTGAGAAACTGAACATTTTCGTTTTTTTCCCAGAGCAGTATTTCATTATTTTTTATCATGTTTTCTTTAGGACTTTCCTTGAGGGTCCTTTTTTTCCCATTGGACACATCTGTGTTTGTGGGTCTATATACCAAAAACAGTAATTTTAACATCGTCCAACTTAAAACCCTTTTTGCCCCCAATAATTAAAACAGGCTGTTTTTGTGATAATGCTGTATGCAAATGACTGGTTCCTTTTTTGTATTTTTCCTAATTTAAAAAGGAAACCAGGGTGAAAGACTTCATACAACTGCTGAGTGGCTGAATAAATAGAGGTCAATGTGTTGGTTCTTGTGACATCACAAAAACAGTGAATAAAAATAGAATCAATACATAAATTAAAAAATGACAAATTTGGATTTAAAATACCCTTTAAACAGCTAGCTACCTAAATACTAACGGTAAAGCTACAGGACTATTTTGTAATGACTGTAATCACTTCTGGCTAGTGCTTTCATCGAGGTCATACATATAATTAATGTTGGCTATGCCAGCTAGCTAACAGCATGATCAATTAAAGACACAAAGCATGAATCAATTATGTTAAATGTAATTATCTCTAATTACTGTAATAAAAGACAAGCGAAAGAGACCATTCAGCATGAAATTCTTCTCTGTATTTAACCCATTCACCAAGAGAAGCAGCGGGCAGCCAGGAACACAACGCCTGGGAAGCAATATGTGAGGACGGTGCCTTGTTCAGGGTACCTCAGATGTGTTTAGCAGTCTTGGGAATCGAACCCATGCCTTCCTGATCATAGGGCGAACGCCCTAACCACTAGGCCACCAGTACAGGCTTTACTTTTCTAAACATAATCTGTTTTCTCTTATGCATGAGTCAATGGCACTGTGAGAATGGATGGGTTTGAGAATGGATAGATGTGAGAAAGGTGGGATTTGAGAATGGTGCTCGCCACCATCTCACATGTATGGCCTCCATACCTTCACGTCGCTCTTCTCGCCGTCAGACTTCCTGTCACGCTCTTTCTCCTTGTCCTTGTTCTTCTTGCTGGTGGAGCGCTCTCTCTTGTCTCGGTTCCGGTCGCGGTCGTCTCTCCTGTCCCGCTCGCGATCCCTGTCGCGGTCCTTATCCTTCTTCTTCTCTTTCTTATGCCTGAAAAAGACCATTTATTAGGTCCTTTCTTAAAAGCTCTGAGTGGCTTCAGGAAAAGCTGCAGTCTGTTGGACTGGAGTCGTCTGAGCTGTACCTCCTGGGAGAAGGTGTTTTGGAGAGCCTCCTCTTTGGGGATCTGGACTTCTTTGGTGAGCGGGACATGCTGCGGCTCCTCCGATGGCGTCTGCTGTAAGGAGAGATGATAATCGTTTCTAGTCACTATAAACAATTTGGTTACTATGATCATTTGGGGTTTTTTTTTTAAGCATGACTGAACTGAATGCTATGAAATAAAAATGTCAATTACAAAATGTCACCAGATTGAAGTCATAACAAGCAAAATGTGAGCTCATACTAGGTCACAGTTGCACAGCTGTTCAAATACTGCCATTAATTGAAAGGTGACTATGAACCTACCGGCTGGCGCTGCGGGACCGTCTGGCGCTGCTGTAGCTTTTCGGTGGAGTTTTGGAACGTTTCCGCCCTTTGTCTTCCTTCCTCCGATCCCTACATATAATTATATAATATAATTTAATACCAGTCATAATAAGTAATCATATGTACTTCTTAAGTCATAATAGTAGCAATTACTTTGATCTAATATACAAAAATAGCTCCCTATATCAAAATATTTAAGAATATCTATGAAAAAGGCTGTCAAGCACGCCTGCTGATTTGCGCTGTTAGTGAATGGCTAGACTACTCCTCTGTCTAATGAGTCAAAGTGCATACTGCCACCTGGTGTACAAAAAAGGCTTCTTTAAAATCTGTTCTTTTCTAGATTAAACATATTTAAAATAACTCAAATGTATACTAGTGATACTGAAAAGAAAAAAAAAATCTAATGCAAAAAGTTGATCTTGTTACCTCTACTGTTGCTCTACCTACCTTGACCTAGAACGTCTGCTCCTGTCCTTGGAGTGAGACCTCCTCCTTCTCGGGCTCTTTGACCTTCTTTTGCTTCGGGAGCGCGACCTTCGCCGAGATCGACTCTTGGAGCGCCTGCAGGAGGGTCACGTTTTAGAAAAATAATCTTCGGATCAGAGCTAGGGCAAGGGGCAACGCTCACACTGCAGTATTTTCTCTACATCGAGAGGCTCTGCGGTGTGGCGATTGATTCTGAAAGATTTTCCCAAACCTGTACTTGGAGCGGGACCTTGATCTCCTCCTCCGTGACCTCGACCTCGATCTTGAATGCTTCCTTTTGTCATCCTTCTTATCTGAAAGACAAAATCCCATTAATGCCCTGTGTAGTTGAGTCATGGCCACATGAAGGCCAATGGATCTGTAGAAAAGTGCTCTGAATGTCCATCAGTACACAGGCTATTCTCAATGACTCTCCCATATACAGGACAGTGCACAAAAGTCTCAGGCACTTATGCTAATTATTTGAAGCCATGTACGGCACCATTCTCATATCCTAATGTTCTCACAATTATTGGCACCCCCAATAAAATAAATTATTTTTTTATTGCACTAGCATATTCTCAAACTAAAAAGTTTCTTTAAAAAAAGTCTAACCGTGAACTTAACTAAATGTAGGGCTGGGCGATTTGGTCTAAAATCAAAATCTCAATTAATTGAACATTTGAACTCGATTACGATTAATGAACAATTATTATTTTTATTTATTTATTTATTTATTTATTTATTTTGCCCTCATAGTTCACTGACAAGTTGCTCAGTTGTCTCAGTGTTTAAGCTCTCCGTGCTCGACATGTCGGCGGAATAACATAACATAACGGAGTGGAGTCACGTGACTCCACATGCGGTAGTGTTTTTAAAGGGAAAGTAATCGAAATAATCGATCTGGAAAAATTATCGATTATAGGTTCTGAATGTCGATTACTTTTCGATTAATCGCCCAGCCCTAACTAAATGTATAATAAAAAATCCATCATGAAGACATTTTGAGGGCTGGAGGTCTGCTCTGTGCCTCCAGCCACTCAGATTATATTAGGCGTGGTACTAATCGAATTATATAAATCCTCTAACAAAGTAAAAAGAGCAGACCCAGACATTTGATGGAGCTACAAATAATACTGGGCTTCCAGTATTGGAAATAGTTAAGCAAACACTTTGCCATCAATAAAATTGATTATTATATTAATGTGATTTGTATTTACTGTAATATTCCTGTGCTAACACTACCCAAAATTGCAGCCCAGTTGCAAACTGCTTTTAATTTGAATTTTCTCATGTGCCTAGGTATTGTAGAGGACTGTTAATACTCACTTCCAGGCTCAATGGCAGCAGAGATGAGTGACTGGGCCTCTCTCACCCTCTTCATGGCCTCCTCTATTTCCTTGTTTGATGCATCTGCCTTCAGTCCAGGATTCAGGTTTAAACCAGCAGCCATAGGATTCAACCTGCAGGGGTGCATACTGAGGTTCAATTCTGTAGTCAGTAGTCATTTATCAAGGTTTCAGTGCTTTAAAAATAAAACACAAACAGAAATGCAAAAATGCTCGGAGATGTTTGTGTACTTACTTTGGATCCATTGATGCCATAAGCTTCATAAGCTGCTCTGCTGATAAAGACTAAAAGAAAGAAGAAACAAAACAACTGCTTAGTAAATTGAATCACCATAAGGTCTGGTTATTGTTTCAGGAGCTTTGAGAGCAAGGGGTCAAACCTGAGGGTTCATATTGGGTCCAGGCATGCCCAAAGCAGCCATTGCATCCATGGCAGGTCCTCCTAGACCACCCAGAGGAACACCACCAATCTGTAGGCCCAAAAAAAACCTCAGCTGAGTACAACACCTGTATACTGGTGCTCTGGAGTGGTGATTCAGGACCTTCTCCTCAGGGGCAGCCCAAGGAGAATCCTGATACACTCTTAAAAATGAATGTGCTGGAATCATAAAAGAATCATTTGGTGCACTTTCCAGTGGACAGTTCTTTATAGAAACATTTTTGTCATTTAAATTGTGAAGAACCTTTTACAGGAAAAAATCTTCACACGTCATTGACAGACATGTTTCATCGCAGTGTTGTCTTTACTGTATTGTCTCAGATCTATATCCCATTCACACTGCGGTTACGTTGCTATTTATTGTTTTGTTGGTCACTCTTGCACTTTCTTCACTGCTGCCAACTGCCTCCTGTGCAATAATCAAATTATATTATATATATATATAACGGTGCAATACCAGACACTAGGGTAGGTTTACATAGCGTCCACACTACACTGTTACATCAGATTACTGATGGATTGTTGTGATATCTCTTTATATCTCTGCTATATGTTGCACCATGGTCCAAATGTTTCATCACACTATGCTGGAATTAAGCACGGCTTTACAGTTTCTACACGCTTTCATGCTTTTAACAATACTATAAAAACCACAAAAGCCCTGTGAACTGTGATTGGTCAGCACGCTGTAACTGGTCACAGGTAAAGGGTAAAGAGAGAAAGGAGGCATTTGGCTGATGCTTTTATCCAGAGCAACTTACAATCATTACTTAAAGCAGTGGTTCCCAAACTCTCTCTGCAGAGCCACCCTTTTCTACTGATTACTGAGACCCTGCCCCCCACCATTACTGAGACCCCCTTTCAAATTACACAGGTTCAGATTTAAACTTCCTTTGAAAATTTGTTTGTAATTGAGCGAATCAAATGCAGTTACAAATGGTGCAATTTCACCACTGTGGGAGAAATAAAGAACATCCTGAAATTATAAAGAAGATTAAACAACTGCCTCCACAAAAATGGCTGGGAAAATGAACCAGTTCCCAGTCAGAAAAAATCTTAAAAGGAGGTCACACAAGTCTCACACTTTCCAGTGGCTGGTGTGGGCTTGCCTTGTGCTGTAAATCTTCTCAATTTGGGGTTGCAGCTTGGAAACAGCCACTCTCAGTTCCTTTTCGATGTCTAGCTTTGATCTGTATTTTATCTTAATGGAGGCCACAGCAGAAAAGCCTACCTCACATAGGTAGGATGTAGCAAAAGGAAGGAGTGTGCCCACAGCTTTACCTCCTGCAGTGCTGAAATCCTCATGTGGTGCTGCACTGAAGGGGTCTCAGATCCAGTCCAATTTTTTAAGGATACTTCTGGAAATATATTTGTAGGGTGGAGTGGAGCGCTTTCAGGCTTGTTGAGCCCAAGCCTCCCATTTCAGATCAGCCCCTCTCAAATAAGGGTCACTGATTTTAAACATTTCTTCTGCAGTGGCTCTGCCAGTAATTTGCTTACAGAACAGCAAATCCTCCTTGAAATCCTCGGCATCGATATATCTGATGTACGTTATCAATAAACAGTCTCTGTTACGCACTTCGCTCTGACAGCTGCTCCTGTATGTCTTCTGACATGCCTCTAATGTCTCACGATCATAATGTTTGATAATGGAATTGCCTTTAACTTACTGGCTGCTGCTTCATCAATCATAGCTGCAACCATTTCAACAGTGGAGGGATGTATTAATTCCTCAGCTATTGTGTGTGCCACTGAGCAACTCAGTAGGCAACTTTATATGATGCCAGTTGAGCGTTTTTAGGAAAAGCTACAGCTTTAGTAATGGTGCTTTGTTGGGCACGGCAGTTTGTGAGTTTTCCTTTAAAGCAATCAATTGGCTTATCTTTATGCTCAGGCTGTGTTGTCTCCAAATGATGTCTTAAATTGTTCAGCTTCAGACTGTCAGCAGTGAGTATTTTCAGAAACACAACAGACTGCAGTCTCTAATCATAATTTCCCTTCTTTGCTTTGCAGCTTGAACTTGCAGTTGATGAGTCTGCCTCTGCTGGAGGCTTGGCTGGGTGCACAAAAACGTCCATGTTTTTGCTAGCAGTCCTTGAGTGGAGCGCAGGCTATCCCATTGGTGTCCCTAGGGGGCACACCCCCAGTTTGGGAACCACTGAACAACAGGGACAGTCCCCCTGGAGCAATTGAGGTTTAAGTGTTTTGCTCAAGGACACAGTGGTAGAAAGTGCGGGTTTTAACTCGTGACTTTTGTGGTCCTTGGGTTCACAGGCATGCGTTTTATCCACTATGCTACTACCACCACAGGACTCTTTTTAATGTTAGTATCACAATATTGTGACTGTTCATTATGCAGCCCTCTTCTAACACAACACCCTTTAACACAGAGATGCTCTTGAAGGATTAAGTGGATCAAGTGTGTAAGATTAAAGTTAGATGAATGGTACTTCGACACCCTGACCCTGCAGTATACTGAGAATGGGCATCACTTACAGATGGCACTGGATTTGGTGTGGGGAGGAGCCCACCCCCTGGCAGCAACCCTGCAACGGCATTGGCTGGAGCCAGCAGCGACAGAGCTTTAGACTCATCAGGAATCACTCCTGCAGGGTGGGAGGGGTCGTGGGGAAGAGGGAGAAAGAGAAAGAAATTGAAACAAGACCTGGAACACCTGGCACACAAATAGACCCACAAAGTCAAGACAATATAGTTCTGTTCAAGTTTATATTTGACATCAGAGGTCTCTAAGAGATGAGGTCCCTTTACAGAAGAATAATTGCATGATTCTACAGAAAGAACAAGAAGAAAATATGTCACTAGACACACTGCCAAGATGTTATCACCTGAACTTGATTTTTTAAGTCATGAACCAAATGTAAGCAAGCACAGTCGGCTGTCCGGCGGGAAGTGCTCTCATGTTTCATTAGTTGTTTTATGAACAAGCGACTCACGTCGGCTGCTTCGCTATAAAAGCACACAGAGACATCAAGATAGACAAAACAGAGTTTAGGATTTGTTTTTTTTTTGGGGAGGAGGGTGAGGTCAACATCAAATGACAGTTCTAATTACTAATGGACTGATTTATCCTCACTACAGAAAATAAGATCTAGCAAATATTGTTGATTTTTTTTTTCTTTTCAATCCAAAGGGCTTTTGCTGGTGTCCATAGCAGAGTTTTATTAGGGTGTGTGATCATGCAACTATAAATGAAAACAGCAGGACCGCCAGCAAAAGCCCACTTTACCTGAACTAGTTCACCAAAAGCTGAAGAGGAAAATTATGAGTTAAACAAATTATGGCATTAGTGAGATTCATGGAATCCATAGGACGATGAAGCAAATCTGCAAATAATGTTCTTTCCACACAGAGAGAGAGAGAGAGAGAGAGAGAGGGAGGGAGGGAGAGAGAGACCGTGAGAGAGAGACAGAGAGAGAAAGTGTGAGAGAGAGAGTGTGAGAGAGAGAGTGTGAGAGAGAGACAGAGAGAGGGAGAGTGAGAGAGAGTGTGAGAGAAAGAGAGTGTGAGAGAAAGAGAGTGTGAGAGAAAGAGAGTGTGAGAGAAAGAGAGTGTGAGAGAGAGAGAGAGTGAGAGAGAGAGAGAGAGGGAGAGGGAGATAGAAAGAGTGTGAGAGAGAGACAATGAGAGAGAGTGAGAGAGACAGAGACAGAGAGACACAGAGACAGGGAGAGTGTGAGAGAAAGAGAGAGAAAGTGTGTGAGAGAGAGAGTGTGAGAGAGAGAGAGAGAGGGTGTGTGAGAGAGGGTGTGTGAGAGAGAAAGAGAGAGAATGAGAGAAAGAGAGAGAATGAGAGAAAGAGAGAGAATGAGAGAATGAGAGAGAAAGAGAGAATGAGAGAGAAAGAGAGAAAGAGAGAGAATGAGAGAAAGAGAGAGAAAGAGAGAAAGAGAGAGAATGAGAGAAAGAGTGAGAGTGAGAGTGAGAGTGAGAGAGAGAGAGAGAGTGAACAAGCTGCAGGACAAAACTGTTGACGGCATGTTCTGCTTGAAGGACGGGTAGAAACAGGGAAAAGAACTGGAAAACACAACAACAAAAGACAACCACCGTTAAAAAAGGTATTCAGCCTTTTCTTACGAGTCATGTGGAGGATCAATAGGACATTCTAAACCACCATTCACTGAAACGAATGAGTTCCGAGTCATTCTACCACTGTGCGGGCAAGAGGTGGTCCGTACTTCAAAAGCCAAGAAAACAAAATCAACCTAAGAGTCAAAATAAGTGTGTTCTTTGATTTATATTCAAATTCTGATGCTTTTTTAGCTTAAGGGCATTAAAATCTGTTTTTTCTTTGTTAGAAGTGACTTTAACTAGATTAATATATACTGCTCAAAAAAATAAAGGGAACACTTAAACAACACAATGTAACTTCAAGTCAGTCACATGTATGTGAAACCAAACTGTCCACTTAGGAGGCAACACTGATCATCACTGAGAGTGTAGACTGTAAATCAGTGTTGCCCCCTGAGTGGACAGTTTGGTTTCACAGACGTGAAAGTTACATTGTGTTGTTTAAGTGTTCCCTTTATTTTTTTGAGCAGTATACATTTCTGAGTCAGTGTGGTATTACAGAAAAAGGCAGAATTGCTTTTTGTACTTCTTTTACTTTCTTGTTATCGCAAAGGAGAAAAAAACAGATGGAGAAGGTCATAGGTACAAAAACTCCTAAACATGAATGCAATACTTGCCATTTGCTATAAATGACTGGACTAAGGTGGAGCTGAACTATACCATATAAAAAATAGAAATCATTCCGGTAGAAATCAACTGCACACCAACTTACCGCATTTGCTTCTGGTAGAATGACTCAAGTCATTTTGGTGTGATAACAAATTGAAAATACTGAAAACCCACAGTGAGAGAACATGGAAAGAGTGACTTCAATTGCAATCCAGAGCTTCCTCGTCTATGCATGCAAAACCTACGCTCCAGTGTTTCTCAACTGTCAAATAACTCAGACTCACAGAAAACCCCACCTACACTCTCAACAGACGCCACTGAGCAGCTGCTGAATTCCTTGGATAGGTTGAAAAGGTGAATAAAAAATCATTACATTATAAGCAACAGAAACATCAAAAGCTGTTTTTATAAGTATTCATGCAATTGCAATTTGGCAATTAATGTTTCTCACATCCATGAAAATCAGTGCAAAGCCTGTAAAACCCTCTAACATACTGCAGAAGTCCCACCTTGTACAAAACACCTTATACACCGTTTATAAAGAATACATGAAGATGGTGTTTTGCATAAAGGTTTACTAATTAAATTCAGTAACTGGTTCCTGCTCAAAGTGTGTTATGAGTCCAGATGTTTTCTGTTCTTGTCTAAATATAGAAAAAACCCATTGACTGTCTGTGGTAGTGCACAGATGTAGCAGACAGCACCTTAAGGTTCATTTTGTATCCATGCTATATTACTTCTATTCTCAATAATCCTCTTAGTATTTAGGGAGACATCAAGGTACAGAGTCTGACACACATGTGTAATAAAGAGTTATTATTTAACAGCAGAACAGCTCATCCCAACCCCCCTCCCCCACGCGGTTCCCTGATGACAGCAGAAGACCTGTCAGTCAGCAGCCGGGTCTGCATTTGCCTTGTCCACTACAAAAGTCACACACACACACACTCAAACACACACACAAACAAACACACATAGGACAGAGAGAGTACAAAAAACACAATAAAAGCAAAAGGTCACGAGCAAATGTGAGCTGGGAAATGATCTGCTGCTCAGACCCATCTTCAGTTCATGCAAAACTTGTTTAATAAATGTACACTATATGGACATAAGTATTGGGACGGCTGACCATTACATTAACAGGGTCTTTAATGACATTGCATGCAAATACATAAATGTTAATATGGAGTCGGTCCCCCTTTGCAGCTGTAACAGTAATCATCTTGGAAGTTTTAGAAAAACAGGTATGTCCCAATACTTTTGTCCATGCATTCTGTGGGGCTAAGGTCAAGCTTCTGTGCATCACTCATTGGAATGTGCATAGCTGTTAAAATATCACACGCTGTTTTAAAGATGGGCACAAACCTTCAGCGAATGGGACGACGATCAGGGCTCTGTCCACGAAGACCGTGTTCGTCAGATGCTGGGAAACTCCAACTGATTCAGATTCGAGGAACTTTACAAAACAGACACGTGAAGTCACAGGCAAGGGAGAATCACTGGAAGAAAATATAAAGGCTTTTGCAAGATGTACATACAGCCCTAACATTTAGACACACCTTCTCCAATCAAACTGGCTCCAAACATTTCACACCACCTAGAAGAACCCCGAGAATTACACTAGAGACGCTCCTAAACCTGGACCCCAGGGCACGGCCTACCTGAACAGCAGTTTGGGCGTGAAGTTAAGACCTGATGGTTTTTGAACAGATGGAAAATAACAATGCAGAAATTAGCTATTGGGAAACAAACCATAAAATATAACCATTCAAATGCTATTTTATAACATTCTGTAATATCTTAAAGGACTGAAATATTACAAGAGGCACCAAAGGGTCTAATGTAAGGCTAGGGAACATTAACTGTCCCAGTATCAATGCAAATACTAATACTATGAAGGACTTTGGGTCATTCTTTTCCATTATAAAACTGAAGTAGGTGTAGCTTAAACCAGAAATGAACAGGAATAGGAATAATTACTGACCACAAAGATTTTAGGGTAATAATGATAATGGGAAATTTTGAACAAAAATGGGACATTTTGTTGTAATGTATATTATTCATAGTGGTTTGATATGATATATAATGATAATTAGTAAATGATTATTAGAAACCTGTTTATTACCAGTCAAAACCTTTTACACCCCACAGGTTTTACCACTTATCTATTTATTTCATAAACTGCAAACATTTATTCTCGTTTAGCTTTGCCAAGTTGTTGAGTGAACAACTATGAATGAAAATGTCAAGCAAGTTTCCTTTATAAGATGAAGGAATATGTAACAATGTATGTCTGACTCCTATTAACTGGTTGTTGGTGATACAGAGTCAAATTCTAGACTGTCCTATAATTTTAAATGCCCCAGTTTACTGTTTCATCCCCTTGACTGTGACTTAATATCTCATTAAACATCCAACACTTGCCTGCTGATCTACATTATAATAATATTAGGTGGATTTTTATAGGTCAATAGTGTTGAATAATGACATTTTCTGTCAAATAAAAGGTACATATCACACATTACACTAACAAAGAGTGTATGTTAGTAATTAATGAGTAACATGCAATTGTACAAAATCTCACAGCATGCAACAACTCTTGACTGGGAGTGCATTAAAAAAAAAAAACATGGGATTCCTCCTTAATAATATATATGTAGAGTGTAATGCAGCCAATCGGCAGCCTGGAGTTGGAGCAAGCAGGCTTATTAACTCACTGGTGCTGAATCCCCTGGTACTGCGGGACTAATAAATGCTGAAGTAATTCAGTCGTTATCATGGAAGTTTTACATTTCGATACCCAGCCCTTTTTTGATAAATACTGATAAATAATATAATGTTCTCTCTCTGACCATCTATTCATGGTCGTTTCTTGTGTCAGGACTTGCTCAGTGCTTTGCCAGTATGAAGAGTTTTGAATATTCCATTAATTGTAAGTTCATGTGTACAGTTAGGGCTAGATTACAGATTACTAATTGTAAGCAAGAAGAGCACTATAGTGACACTGTAATAACGCCAGAAATGCTTAATTAAATCTGTTCACTGGGTTGCTTAAGTACAAAATGTGGTGGAGATGTGAATATAGGTGGTCAAACTAGCATGAAACAGAATTTCTTGGGTGAGGTTGAGGCAAGAAAGGAAACCATCTTCATCCTTGATGCCTTACCTGGGTGAAACGTCCACTACACTCAGGTCAATTTAAAGCAGATATGAGACAATATAAAGTCTTGCATCAGCATAGAAAGCTCAGTATGTGCCTTCATGAAACAAAGACCTCCTTTGGTTTGCTATTTTTGTAGCTTGGACAGAGAATTAAAGGGCTCATATCCTCAAAATCAACAATATATAACGCATACAAAAATGTGCTGTTTCTGTGTATCAGTACTTCTAAAATGTCATAATTTCTCTGTCCATTCCTGTAAACTAAGCTGAAAAAACAGTCTGATTTAAACTGTTTCTGTGAGGTTTTAAACATGAATGCAATTACATATATCTGCCTATTCTGGCTGGATACAGGGTAGCCAATCAGAACAGAGATTGATTACAGGTCTCAATATAGGTTCATTTATAAAGGTCAGACGCTTTAATCCTCAATACAGGTGGAAAAACAGCCATGAAAAAATAATTATGACTATTTTGGTACATTAAATCAGGTCAAGTTTCAGAAGTGAACCTCAGGGGAATAAATGGAAAATAAGTAAATAAAGAAAGGCGTCCATTTGTCATACATGAACACACCTCAGCCACACAGTGTAAATAGAATGAAATTCTTCTGTGTACTTAACTCAATCACCAAGTGAAGCAGCGGGCAGCCAGGAATACAGCGCCCGGGGAGCAGTGTGTGGGCACTGTACCTTACTCAAGAGTATCTCAGTGGTGCCACTCACAATCCTGGGATTCAAACCCATGACCTTCTGATCACAGAGGTAACTCCCAAACCACAAGACCACCAGCTGCCTATTAAGCTCCTAAATACAGCTTTAAAGCAAAAGGTGAATGTAATGTCATCAGGGCCTCGATCTACATGATTCGGGTGCTTGCATGTGCAGGGAAACTAGAGAAGAGAAATTAGGAATGGTTTTAACTCTTCAATCTTCTCATTAGAATTAACACTGAGGGTAGAATGGACTAAAGTAAAGCAAAGCAAAGTAAGCCCTTACAGTCACATGTGAACATGCCACACAATAGTGTGAACAGTGTGAAATTCTTTCTCTGCATATGACCCATTCACCAAGTGAAGCAGCGTTCAGCCAGGAACACAGCGCCCGGGGAGCAGTACCTTTACTCAAGCGTACCTCAGTGGTGCCACTGGCTGTCCTGGGATTCAAACCCACAGCCTTCAGATTGAAGGGGCAACTCCCTAAGCAACAGACCGTAAAAGGCAGGCATAAATGCCACAGTCCTGTTTTGATGCTTATATGTGTAGAAAAACTAGATAAGAGAAATTAAGAGTTTTGACTCCTCAAACTTCTCACTAGCACTAGCACTGCAAGGGGGACGAGCTACTGAACCAGAGAAGGTGTCTGGCCAGCGTGGGAAAGCTGGATGTTAGGAGTTAGCAGTTATGCTATGTTGCACGTTTAGCAGTTATATTATGTTCATGCCTTCTTGGTTTCTAACCCCTCATTTTGTGGTGGAGCTGCTGGAGCACCATTTGGCTACACTGAGGTTCACAGAAGGTGCAGGACAGGCACAGTCAATCTACTCACTCTGGAGGAAACAGTTTGAGCTCCTCGATGTTCCCCAGAAAGCCGAAGAGAGTCCTCATCTGCTCCGAGGTGGCACTGGGAGAGACATTGGTCACCTGGACCACGCTGGTGTTGGTGTTCATGGTTCCTCTCCGGAGCTCGACAGCAGATTAGCGTTAGCTCCTAAGAGCTCCGATTTTCAAACGAAAATTCGCGCCCTAGCCGGTCAGGTCATAAGACTTTAGACTGGTTTCAAACACAGGGACTCTGTTATCGTATGTTAATGTTTGTTAATTTCCAACCGACGGGTTTAAAGGCTCACAAATCTGCAAAACATGCCCTATTCACATCTGAACCCTAGCAGCAGAACACAGACTCCAGTGAATGAACTTCAAAATAAAGGCATTCATAAAAAAGTGCAAATGCAACTTATTGGCTAAACATAAAATATTTTAAGTAGCTATGAAAACAATTAGCTAGGCATTTAGTCTGTACATACCATTTTTTTTTGTTGTTGTTATCCTTGTTAAACCTGCTTTACTTATATACTATTTAAAATAAAATGAATAAGGTTATTTTAACATTATCTCTCTCTCTCTCTCGCTCTCTCTCTCTCTCTCTCTCT
>JBBPDE010000038.1:1738071-1749064 GCA_037974605.1 Nannopetersius ansorgii | reverse complement strand
TCTCTCTCTCTCTCTCTCTCTCTCTCTCTCTCTCTCTCTCTCTCTCTCTCTCTCTCCCTCCCTCCCTCTCTCCCTCTAGTCCACATTGCATGCTTGGTTCATCATTCTCAGACCCTGACCTTACTATAGGGCCCAGATGTGTCCAGATTAAAGCCACAGATTAAAAGTTCAAATGCCAAGATTTCGTGTACAGTGGACAGGTTGACTATAAAACACTACATATCAAAAGGTCAGTTTGTACATGATCAAATGACCCGACTGGACCAAAAGTTATTTGGCAGACATGTACAGTAGCAATGAATATGAAGTGAAGCTTTGCAAAAAGAACACACATAAATGAACCATGTTACTGTCATATTTGGTGTATGTAATATATATATATATATATATATATATATATATATTTTAATAAGACTGCCACATTTTTAATACAGGGGTCGTAAAGGTGTAAATTAGCATGAAACTGGAAACACGAGCCACCCCCAACCTGAACCTGCTCGCACACTAAATTAACCTTTGCTTAGTCACTAGGTGTTTATCAATAGTATATTTTAATACTTTTGCTGATTATACATTGCAGAGAACAGTTTAGTTACCCTGCAGCCAACTGTTACCCTCCCTACACTAAAGTTCCTCTTGCTGCTGCTACTTGCACTTCAGGTGAACGTGTAAAAATCGGCTGTGACTTTTCTTTCATGTAGTCTGAGTTTTGGGACACGCTGGAGAATGAGAGACCGTATGTAGCATTTTCTATATCATTATGAAGCCTCTGTGCAAAATATATGTTGACAATGCAAGTGAATATCTAATGTGATCATGTGACATGAAACAGTATACGTTTCTCCTGAGATCATATTTTTTTTATGAGATCTGATGGTTCTTTTTCTTTTAATATAATGTACAGAATCCCCCAGGGACTTATTTACATGTTGTTGTTTTTTCAAGTATTAATTCAAATATTTTCACACATTTTAGTTTTTGTGTAATTGAGTCTAACTGACAGACAAGTAAAAGATAGGTGTGCTTTGTTAAAAAAAAGTGTGTAGAGGTCAACTAAAAAAACAAAAAGAGACTGAAGTGACATGAAGAGCCACTGCATATTTTTTGCACTGCGGCTAATGCAACACTTTCGAACAGCCCAGGTTTTGAGGAGAACTGCCAATTCAACCCGTGCTGATGATGTGAAGAGAGGGAGGGGTGCTCCAGCCCAGAGAGAGCCAGAATGAACGTGCTGTAATGGACTCCTGATTACAGGTGGCTGTGGCATCACAAGGTACCATTTTAATAGAAGAATTGTTTTATCTGTTAACAAAGGAACCAAGCTTTTCAGGATGTTCATCTAAACCACAACATAGATAAGAGTAATACAGTCTACAGACAATACAAAACACCTTTCTGTCCTGATGCATTATCATATTCAATTCATATTTACAGAGGTTACAGATGATTAATCTGCAACTTTTCTGCTAAAGAAATACTTCAAACAAAAATACTTTTGAGGAATTCCATTTTTTGTTGAGACTGCAGCTACGGTATGCTTCCCAGCCACATTATGTCTGCTTTATAATATTGTGTTGGTGACAGCTGTACATTGTGAGAAGTGTAAGTTTTTTTTCATGTTTTCTGTAGGACCTGCATTGTCAATTAGACCCTTAAATGCTCCATTACTGTGTGTTAAAATCAACCAGATGTCGGAGGCCTTCTAGATACGATTCCGACCTCTCATCCCGACCCCTTAATCATCCTAGGAGGCTTCCTAGAAGCTTTACGCTTCATCAGACTCAAAATTGAACTGATGATCTTAATCTCACAATCAGAATGCATGTAATCTTTATTAAGCCATCTTCTCCGTCAGATCAAGCCCAGTTTTACGTACACGTCCACTGGTTGTATACTGAAGGCCCCCAGCCCAGCCAAAACAACAGCTGCCTGATTTATACATGTGGAGGGATGACAAATGGCTTGAGGGAGGGCACGGACAACAATGGCCACCCTGTCTGTCTACTTAGACCACAGCATGAACAATGGTGGGAAGAAGTGGGTCAAGCCGGTGGCTCGCGGCGCCTCGGATTCGTGGGTTGAATCGCAGCCCTGGAGGGGTTACTTTACTTGAAAGGGGATTTCTAAACTGTTTCCTATGGTTTCTATGAGAGGAATGGCGCTGCGTGCTCAGACAGAGGATTAACTGGGTTCATAATGGAGGTACAGGGATGGAAATAATGCCAGCATCTGAACAGAAAAGGATACCCATGAGCTGTCGTTATCCCAGCCAAAGAAAGAATGCGGTGACATTACATTAGCGGGTTTAATCACACTTCTCTAAGAATCTAAGCACCACACACTCTCTCCCTCTCTCTCTCTCTCTCTCTCTCTCTCTCTCTCTCTCTCTCTCGCTCTCTCTGCAGCTTTGCTCCTCTCAATTTGCTGTATATTTAGTATTTTATTTATGAATTTTGCAGAGGATATAAAGTGTGTTAAAGTGGGCAGAAAGTGAAAGGCAGAGTGGCATAATCACACGACATGAGCTGCCAGCGTTTCTTACTAAGCCGTGGATCAGCGCAGAATGGGACGCTGGCAAAACCCTGCAGTTTTGTGCTTGGATAAATCAGAGGGAATGCATGTTAATGGGTCTTTGGTATCTTACTGATTAAACTGATATGTCTTTTTAGACTTTTCTTAGTAGTTGTCAAACCTGTTGGTCTTATTCGTCTAACTGGTCTTAAGCATGGGTCTTTATGACCAAACACATTGGATTTACTAAACTTTGTGACTAAACACATCCAATTTATTGATCTTTGTGACCAAACATTGGGTTTATTCTTCTTTGTGACCAAACATATTGGATTTATTAGTCTTTGTGACTAAACTCATTGGATTTTTTGGACTTTATGATGAATCACAACAGGTACAGCCAAATAATTTTCTGTCTAATCTTGAACTGACCTAAAACACAAGTTTTATTTCTGAATCTGACCCAAGTTCAAGAAATTTCTGTCTGAAATGGAACCAAACCAAGTATCTCTCCACTTAATGTGCCAAATAAAACCTGACAGGGTAGTGCTGTTTACATCACTACCTAGCAACAGATATAACCACCATCAAACAAGGATCTTAATTTAAGGCTTAATTCTGCTGATTCCTTTATTTATGAGGCAGCACTTTCTAAGCATCCATTTCTCACAAACATGGGCCTCATCAGTGCAGAATTCTGTCAGCAACTTGAGTGTATGTTGCTCCCGCAGGCCAGATTAAACACTGCTGTACCCTGATATAACAAAGTAAGGGTGAAAAGTGCACTGAAGGAATCTGATTTTACTGAACCCGATGTGAGCAGTCCAGTCCCATTGGGTTCAGACAAATATTTTATGCTTTAGCTGTTATAATAACAGCTGCTCTTGGCCTTGGGGCTGATTTTAGAATGGTCATACTGACAGCTTAATGCCTCACACTATATTAACCTCATTAACTGACTTCCCTCTGTCTGAAGAAAGTGATAATGTCCGGACCTATCCGAGTCACCATTTCTTATTATTTGTGGAGCTTGCGTTAATACAGTTTGAATGAATCAACCCTCATGACTGCTTGAATGAGTCTGTAAATAATTTTAACACACTCTATCCATCATGCTTCACAGTTCGGTAAATGCTGATCGAAAAAGTGGCCTAATCTGCAGAGCTAGATTAGCTGCGGAGCTCATATTTACGCGCAAAGAGTAACAATGACTCTCTTGGTGAGGCAAAAGACGGGTATAGCCCCTCTCACAAAGGCCTGACTGAACAGCGAAAGGCAGCTGGAGGCCCAGCAAAGAGCGACTGTGCACACACTGCTCTCTAAAGCCCGACGGCGGCTAGTTAGCCCGCTTTTTCATTTACGATGAGAGGAGGAGGCTGACAGGGGCGAGAGAGAGAGAAAGAGAGAGAGAGAGAGAGAGAGAGAGAGGACGCGAGAAAAGAAATAAGTAACATAATCCGCCAGCGGAATCAAAGGCCTTGGATTAGATTATTTTCTGTTGCATCACAGGCCCGAAAGACCTATTAGATCAAAGGCTGAGATTTTGGGGGGAGAGGCGAATAATAACTGAATGCATTATTGAAGGGCTGGAACTGGAGTGAGAAGATGGAAGCGGATTTGGTGTCATAACGGCGCGGCGGGGGGATGTTGGTGCACCGTAACCCAAGCCGCGGCAAGCACTGTGGCAGCATTTGTTTGAATTCAAGGCATGGCAAAGAACAATAAGGCCAATCTGGAAATGGGATCAGGCCATGACTGATAGTAATTACTTGCTGTCTACGGCATTAATAATTTAACGTAATTTCAGATCCAGCACTTTCCAAAGGGAGTGAATGGGCCCACGTACACATGCACGCACGTACCTGTATGTACACACACACACACACACACACACTCATACGTGTGCACACATCATAGAGCCATCCATATCTCAATGGGAGCCAGTAGCTCTGTGGAACTGAAATCTGCTTAGCTAGGGAGCCCAGTTGTCAAATGAATGGTTAACAGCTTTTTGGGGGCTGAACTGAAAATGAAATAATAACAAACATGCAATTTCCTGCATTTGCACCAAGAAATACACCAAGAACTTTGGAGAATGTTTGTTCAGATCAACTCCCCCAATCCTTAACCACCCGCTCCGCAGTAGACGATACTACATGGAGGGTAATTGTGGAGCCGTGGCGTTACAAGCAATTTCCTGTGTCCTCTAGCGAAGGTGGACAGGGTAAACAGAGGGTCAAACGCGGTGCCAGGATGCCAGGCTGGTGTCAGTGACCTGGAAGTAAGTACAGTGTCGCGTGTGATCAAATGAGGGAAAAATGTAAACAGACTGACAGGACTTTATCGGAGCCATCAGGTTTATTGCTTAAATGCAGGCAACCATTGATCTTAGAACAAGTCCAGCAGACCAACCTTTCAGCTTTTGCACTTTGCATGTTTGTGTAGTGCCAAAGCATTATAGCTGTAAGTCTAGATTCAATGGGATATTGCTCTCAATAAACAATATAGGAGATATTAGTCCAAAAAAACACTAGTGACTTTTGTTCTGGTACATTTTGTAAAAATAATAGCAATATTTTGATGAAATATCACTTTAAAGCGGGTGGCTGTATTTAGAATGAAGCAAGCAGCAGGACACATTCTTACAAATCAGCTTACGCTTCAGAAATAAAACCGTCCAATCTGATCAACTGGGGCTTTCTAGTTAGCCTGCTATCTTTAGTTTCATGGAAAAACAACATATTTTCGTAGCTCAAGACCAGTGAAGCTCCCAAGGACAACATAGAAGTTCATTCCTCTGACAGGGAAGCAAATCTGATTGAGTTAAGCCCCTGGCTTTTAAATGACTTATTAATCTTAATGGGCATATGTCCCACGATTTTTGTATTTTACCCTCCACACTCCCACGCCATTACATTGGTGTGGTTTTACGTAGCAAAACAGTACATTCGCTTTTCCCTGACCATGTTCCAACCTCTCTTTAGCCCTTAGAATTAAACAGTTAAACAGGCTCTTTTTCCTCCGTCCTGATTGGCTGCTCTGCCTCTTTCCAAAAGCAGCCCAGGCTGAAATACTGCGCCTCAGCATGAATGGAAGGTTCTAAAGTGCTGTATGAGAAATAGGAACTCGTATGTAAATATGTAGTATTTTGTGACATCACAAAAACAATGATTTCTAAACTTGCTGTTTTACAGCTTAGTTTGGACCGAATAAACTGTAAAGTCAACAGTACATTCTAAAACATTCCTACATCAAACCTTACTATCTCATTAAACAACAACGTGTGGAAAACCCGGTTTTGATGACCCTGGCCCTTTAAGGTGTATTATTGAGTAACCAAAAGGAATTTTTCAGTAAGTAATAGGAAACTTATGCATATGTTATGCACTTATGGGAATGAGGAACCCGAGGTTTAAAAGGGGTTTGATGTGATTTTGCTACGGCCATGCAAATGTATTGTTCTGGTTGTTACACAGCTTTGTGTGACTGCGTTACCCGACAGTGCATTTGCAATGAATTTGTGTGCATGCGTGGAGTTCAGACCATGACATTTGGTTACAAAATGTGCAACACTGGGCAGAACACCACAGCAGAAAGTCGATGGTTATCTGCAGGCCGGCACTGACAGCTTTGCATCGAATGTCATTAGTCATTCAAAACAATGTGTAGCATGTAAAAGCAAAACAAGGCACAGTGCCAATGTCAAAATAACATCATGTACTTCTTTGGCGGAACGGAGATGATTACTGAAGGTGACCAGCAATGGTAATTCAAGCACTGGCAGGCCAGCCGTCAGAAGATCTGAAGGGCCATTTATGGTTCACAGTACACCCACGCCGAGTCGCCAGTGGAGAGGAGCTCCAGTCTATTTTATTAATCAGCGGCTGAGTTTGTTGTTGCATGTACAGCGACCCTTCATCATAGCCGTGTGCCTAATCAGGCGGTGTTACTGCAGGCTAGCTTTTCTGTTTGTGTTGGTCACTGCTGAACAGTTGCAGAGGACTCGGAGGCGGGGTGGGGGTGGGGGGAGAGTGTAAGGGTCTGGCCAGGTGGGAGAGTGAGCCGGACGGCCAATTGGACGACGGCTCACACACACATAAGCACGAGCGTGGTCATGACTGATTACTGCCCTGGAAAACTCAACACCCGAAATTGGGATTAAAAATGGCCCTTTCTTGCGCAGAGTAGGACTGGCCTTTTTAAAAATCTGCATCAGTGTTGTATTTCCCCTCAGTGTGAGAAACAGAATCACTCGCCCTTTCTCACGTTATGTTTTTACTTCCTGACGTCAACGACGCTTGGTAAATACCCCTATGCTCGAGTGCAGCAGTGACAGTTACAAAACACAGTGACACGGAATCTTCTCACAAACTTGGTTGTGGGGAACGCAAAGGACAAAGCAGTTTTAATAATGTATTATTCTAATCTCATTTAACGTATTCTGACTGCTTTATAATTCCCATTCAGTTGGGTAATGTTTTACTAATGATGGATGGTCACGGAGCATGGAGCAAAATAACAGAGTAATTTAGTTTAATATTCTGATAAAGTGGATTCATCTGATTCTGATTCAGAACCATGCTTGAAAATTTGTTACAACTTCAATACAGTATCAAAACAATAAATGTGGTGTAGTGAAGTTTTTTATCATTCCCACTGATGGATGGCCATTGAGAATGGGACAAAATAACACAGAATCCTTTACTTTAATAATATTGTCTCTTTATTCTGAGGCATGTTGGAAAATTTCAATTTCAATACAGTAAACAGTGTAAACAGTGTATTGAATTTTAAACTGTAATGATGAAATGCCCCTAAGGCCTTAGAAGCTAATGTAAAACACACTGTATATACAATATACACTTATTCCTATAGTGCATCCAGGTGCCATCTCTTCTCCAGGGAGGTGAAGTACCTGGCTGTCCACATAATGTGAAAAAAATGCTCCATAGCTTCATGGTCTAATTTTGAGGCTCAGATGTCCTTTGTATGTGCTTTTGAAGGTGTACAGGTTTCACCATGGGCTCTCTGTCTGGTCTGTTGCTACGCAGCACAAAACACAGCAAGCTGTGTCCTTTCAGGCATAAAGATGCTCTGATCCACATGTCTAGGATCCCAGTTTGGCCTTGGTCAAAGTTGCTTAGATCCTAATACTTGCCCACTTCCCTCCTTCCAACCAGAGTGTAAGTTGGCCCACCATATTTGGGGGATACTGCCTTTTTAACAACAAAAAAGTTAAAAACACGCCCCCCCCCCCCTGCATTTTTTGTCACTTTGGTGGGTCTGGGTCTTGATCGGGGGCACCCTCCGTAATTCGAACCATGCTTCCAACACATCAACCTCAAGTACGACCTAATATATTTCACCTTTTGCAGGTTTCATTGTAATAACATAATCATTGTTATTCATCCTTCAGGCATGTTTATGTTATGGCTGATTGGTGCATTGTTACTTCTATCGTAACAATGGCAGGTTTTTTGCTGTTCATGGAATAATCATTGATCGCTGGTCTACTGTTGCAGAACTATTTGCAAAAAAGCTTTCTCCATAAAGTGAAGGCAACATGCCTTGGAACAAACAAAGAAACTGTTGAACTGAATCATTAGACTACGAGATTTTTACAAATTTTTTATTGTAATTCAGACACCTTAACCGGGCCACCTGGAGGGTGGCACTAAACGTGTAAGAGCACATTCAACAGTAACAACATCTTCAAAAAGTAGATGAATTTCTTTAGCAAATAATGTTTCACAGACTAACTCTAGTGTTAGCTTTGAGTTAGATCTGTGTTAGCCCATTTGAAAGAGCCGCTTCCGTCACGCAAACCCCATAATTTGACACAAAAGCCTTCCTCTTTAACACTCAGGGTCCAGAATTTTGTCAAATTGTTTAATGAATTATAACAACTTCAGTCCGATTTTGTTGCTGTTTTAGCCATAATATCATGAGAGACGCAGTCATTAATAACTTTGGGATTTCCACTTACGAAGGCACCACCACACAAACACGAGTGAAATGCGCCAAAAATATGTCGGATGTCTGTACTCAGCTGTAATTTCATACATGATGGCTGGAGGCACTACAAACGGCAGATTCGGGTTAGCAAGACTGCATCAACATGCAATGAAGACATGGTAAGATGGATGACTGCGAACGTCATCTGGAACCTGTCAGAAATAGCAATTTCTACAATTTGTGTTGGAAAATGGACTTGAACTTGACCGCGCTATGAACAGTCCCAGTGGATGCAAATGCAAGCTGTTAGCCCTGAGTCTCCGGGGAGATCTAAACACATGTTGCTGGTGTGCATTGTAAGCAGCTTAGCCACTGAACCTGACCCCAGCCACTGGGCCACACTCACAACCTGCGCTCCCTCGGCAGGCACAGTCACATTATCTCTCCTCTAGCTTGGGGGGGGGGGGGGCGTTCGTAATGTCTTCCCCCCAATGTGTCCGAATGAGTGCGTGCTAGTGACAGAAACAGCAAAATGATACCTTGCCGGTTTTAGGAAGAATGGAGCTGTTGAGTGGCTGGCCGAGCCAAACAACGGCATTCCACAGCTGACATGAAGCTAAAGACACACTCCAGCTCTGACCTCTGCACTTGAAAGAAACACATGAGAAGAAGCTATCAGATATTTCCTTTTGAAAAAGAATGAACACCCTGCCAGCTGAGGTCAAAATCAGCCACTCTCAAGGACACACTACACTGAAATAACTAAAGCATTCAGTGTACTCCAGTCAATCTGATACATTTGCACAATATTCCAAACAAATAGAATATTTTAAAGTTTAATTTTACAGTTCTCCACTTACCCCAGACAGAGTTAATCAGCCAAGCCGTGTTAGGAACTCAAATTTAGTTTCTTTAATCTAGACCTGGAGCAGTTAGGCTCACATTGCTAACAAACACTAGTTTCAGGACACAAAACATCATCACAACATTCACCTCTTTTGAACAACCCTGTGGCTGGTATTCACAAAACTGCTAGCGGACTGATCTCAGATCAGATTTATGATGGTCATTGTTCATTAACCGATTCTATTTATCAGCACTCCCACTCCTCCTATTCCTACAGTGTCATACTGTGTTCTAAACCACACCAACAAGTCTGTGTCACCTTAACGAAAATCTGAACAAGGTTTAAACAGGTTGACAATCTTTTCTGTGATGTAATATTATGGAAACACTTTGGGATATTCAGGTGACCGTTGGCTGTTTGTTAACAATGTTAGCCTTGCAGCTCCTGTACTAAATCAACAGATCAAAATGTGTCATCTCTTCGTAAAAATGTGTGCAAGTTAAATATTTTGCCAATATTCAGCACAATGCCTGCTGAATAATAATAGTTATTGCCATATAACAACACTGGTCCTGATATTGTAAAATTTAAGACATAATATGAACATACGAAAATCATTCAGCACAGGTGCTATAATTGCTACCGGAGTTTGCCTTCCAGCCAATATAAAAACCGGCCTTGGGCAAGTTCCTGTGTCAGTAAATTGTATGCCTTGGCAGAGGAGGTAGAACCCTGTCACACAACAAAGAGAGTTGACATAAAAAAAATACGCCAACCGATCTGCTGGGAACAAAGCTGCTACTACTGTTCCCATTAGAACCTTTTCCGTGTGACTAAAGAAATCATGTCTCCAATCTTTCCAGTGTATGTAAACAGTGACAGAGTGAGGATAGTGTGTCCTCAGGAGGACATCAGGTTGGATAGAAAGTAGCACAAACTCTGATCTTTAGCACACCCTTATCAGTCAACTGGACTCGTGGACAGATGCAATGATAAAATCTACAGAATCAGATAACGCACTATCATGTTGTGGCTTCAGCTGGAAATGTTTGGGTGTTTTTTAGCTAGAATTGTAGTAACTATCCATGTGGTGCATCTAAAGGCTTGACATTGCACAGACTGGGGACAATTGAAAAGAAAAACCAACATAAAGTGTCTTAACAAAAGATCTGATCAACAAAACAGCTTCAGTGTGTCTATGAATAGTTTTGGTTTTCCACAATGTATTCCCTCAGTTGGTGTTTTGATGATGGTGGACAGCACTGTTTAACAAGGTCCAACATTTCCATTGAGGATATGGGAACTGTGTAGACCACAGCATACTGTATGACACATCATTATTTATACTCGTCAAACAATTCCTTGATCCATCATACCCACCCCTCGAGACCACTCCCATCAGAATAGAAATGTTTCAGCATAGAATTACAGTATGATAATGGGGCTAACAAAATTATGCAGCACACTGCATAAGAAAGCGATGGACGCCTTTCGGGCATTCAGGCCTGGTCTCTTGGTGTGCATCATAAACACACACACACACACACACACACACACACACACACACACACACACACACACACACACACACACAAAGCCAAACACAGACAAACACAAAAAGACACACACACACAGACACACAGAGCCACAAGCCAAAAAAAAAAACAAAGGGAATGTGGA
>JBBPDE010000038.1:1710688-1720846 GCA_037974605.1 Nannopetersius ansorgii | reverse complement strand
CACACACACACACACACACACACACACACACACACACACACACACACACACACACACACACAGACACACACACACTGCGATCACATGCAGCATAGAAGTTGTGCAGCATTCAGACACTGGAGGTATTGGGGAGGAATCCCTCTCGATTGATGCTCACTTATTACATAGGCTGCTCTTGTCACAGGCATCTCCAGACAAATACACTGAGAGAGAGAGAAAGAGAGAGAGAGGGAGGATCATTAAGATCAAAAACTTACAGTCAGCATCTGTACATCAACCTGCAGTGTGTGTGTAAGGACCTTTCAACTGACCTGCAGTCGTTGCCTCCAACACTTATCACATATTTGTCATCGTAGGAGAAGCGAATGTTGGTCACATGAGCCGAGTGCCCAAAGTAGCGCTTGTGTTTGGCCTGACAATGAAAGACAGAAAAGAAAGAGTTGCACCTTACATGATATTACGGTCCGTACAACTGAGTCGCCTTCATGGTGCATCATTTCATTCTTCTCATGCCTGTAAAAACACTCACTTAAGAGTGAACTGCCACCCTGATGCACATCATACTTACAAATTTCTCAGTGCAGGGGAAATCGAAGAGCTTGACCAGGCCAAAGTCGTCCCCCGTCACCACGTTCAGCCCCGCATGGGAGACGCAGGCACAGTTCACGTCCGCCTTGTCTGCGTTCCGTGGCCACACGCCCAACACCTCGTCCCCAAGGACACTACGGGACAGCAGTGAGGATTACACTGATTACATAATGCACAGAGCCCCGCTAAAATGTGTGACAGGATTGGTTCTAGAGGTGTACTGTACACATTACCTGGTCCAGGTAGCCCAGGTGATTCTGTCTATAATGAGCTGTTCCAACACCACCTTACCACTGGGAACCTCATGCACCTGCCGTTTATAATTTCCGGTAGAAACCTGGGGGAGAGGAGGAGACTTCAGCTTCACCTTTCAGTCACACCTTCGTATACAGTGCAGTCTATAAATAGCAAACAAATCTGGCTCAGTAGTACACTGAATCTGAAATGAAACCATGAGCAGAGCAGAAGTTTTCATTCAAGTTCATAGTGGATGAACTCTATATAAAATGCAAAAGTGTAATGTAACATTTGCAAAAGCCTTCTTCACTTATGCAAATTATTTAAAGCCATTTTTCTCAATGCGTAATGTGTCTACACTTAACACTGGACTTCCATAAGGGAGACATTAATACACTCTATGCTAAATCAGTATTTCCTTTAAAATGCCATTATTTGTACTGTAATCCCAAGGCCGCTGGTAGCAACACTGATGTACCCTTGAGCAAGGTACCGTCCCCACACATTGCCCGCTGCTTCACTTGGTGAATGGGTTAAATACAGAGGAAGAATTCTGTGCTGTTCACGCTGTGCTGTGGTGTGTTCGCATATCACAGAATGGACACATTTACGTTTATTTAAGGGGCCGGTCTGGGGTTGGCCTGGTCACTCCGACCAGTAGGGGGAGACGTGGCACTACCATTGCCGGGTCAGGTCAAAGAAGAAGAAGAAGGTCGCCACCCTCTCATAATCAGCCGGCATGGGCCACACGTGGGGGCGCCACTTTATAATCTGCGTCCGCAGACAGGCTCATCGCTGGGTCTTTCACAAGTACTGGCTCGAGCCGGTAAATCCTCGGTATTGTGCGAGTTCTCGAGGATTTTCCAAGATACACTTAGCACATTTTCACTGCCTCGCAAACTCCTTTCCCTTTCTCTCCTGCACCACACACTCCTGTCCCTTTCCTTCCTCTCTCTGAACCGAGATGGGCGTTTTGCCAGGCTATGTGATGTTTTCTTTGAGGGGGTTTAGTTTCTCTCGTGAGTGCAGTGGCCAGTTTCCCTCTTGGCAGTTCCAGTTTCTAAGCCAATCTTTATTTTTGGGTTTGTGCGCCACCTGAGGCCTTCGGAAGCGTCGGGTCTCGGTGCTCTGCCAGTAAGCGCAGTGGTCTATCGCCTTAGCCGCCGCGTGCTCTCGCCTCTCTTGTCACAAGTCTAATCTTCTCTCGAGAAAACGCGGCAGCTTCACGTGTCTCAAGTCCTCTCGCCGTGGTATCGAATTCCGTCCGCGGCGAGTTAAAATTCAATCAAATTCAATCTTTGATTCACTGCGATTAATCCGTTATTCGACTCTTTGCTCTGCGTTTGGGTCCATTATTTCAGTCAACGCTCTGATTTTGAAGCGCCCCATTACATGTTGATTCTTTTTAGTTTTAGTATGTATGTGTAATATACGATACGCATGTGTATATAGTTTATGTAAAACGCATCTAAACAGTTTTTGTATAGTAGTTTCACAGGTGCCTATGACGTCCTACAATGTTGGACAGGAAAACCGGCTTGTTAGGCAATAGTGTGAGTTGGTTACAGATGTGGAATTTGCATCTGGAGTTGGTTGCTGTTACTTCTCAGATGATAAAAGTGTTGACGCAGGCCATCACATTGAAACATTGAATTAATTCATCAGAAACACGGGTGCAATCACAAAGGATTACAATAACTGCATTATTCTTGGCTAAAAAGTGCAATATGTCAAGTCATGGTCACATACTACACAAAATCTCCATGTGTTATTTGACTTTATATGTATAATGCTGATAAAGGTAAAAATATTGGTCAATCTAATAAAAAACAACAATTATTTTCATTATAATGGCTCATATCCCTCCACAATGTACGGATTAAAAAATACATTTAAAGGAAAAAATATATTCAAAACTGATGTTAAATAAAGTATCAGGCCAACATGCAGCATCAGTACTGAGGATGTGCTCCACCACCACCTGAAAAAGGCTGCAAACACAAGGCTAGCAGAGCATAAACAGAGATGATTCCCAGGGTTTGGTGATGCCTGTGGGCTATGCTTGAACCCACAGGCCAAATGTTTGAACAAATGTTCAAATGTTTATCGCATTCTACACTGGAATTCTATAATTAAGCCTATAGACATTGCTTCATTTTAACTCCATTGCACAACGCATAGTGCTCATATATATGTGTGTGTGTATGTGTATAATGGACACATACAGTTCCCTGGTGTATATTAATGGTCTTATTATAAGATATGTGCAACTTTCAGCCCCTGTATTTGATTTTCTGTACCATACTGATGTCCTAAAATGAGTAAACGGTGTCATGCACTGCCCAGTCCTCTGTTTTGTTTGAGTTAAATCATTGGTTCAGATTAAAGAGGCTTCATCCTGACATGTCCTAATCCCTCAGAGGATTATCATAGGCTGTTAGCTGACAGCAAACTACCTGTTTGTCTGCTTATTTGTTGTGACTCATGTGCAGTGTGCAACCATTACTCAGAGGATTAGAGCTTGAATTAGTATAAATAAGACTAATCTTCAAAAAGATGAAATGGGATGATTGTTAAATGGGTAATACAACAGTTAGCACATTAGCACGGACCGATATGAACTTGCTGTTGGCGGAGAAGTCCAGCTGGATGACGAAGCCGGGGATGTCTTTGCAGTAGCCGATGCGGTTGAGAGACGGACCCAGCGTCAGGTCGTAGAAATCTACAGCGCTTTCCACGGAGCCCACAGCCAGGAGCCGGTTATCTGGACTAAACCTGCACAGTTAAAAAAATGAAAATCATTCAAATAAGCAGTTGACAGGTCACCATTACCATGACACATGTAAAAGTTTGAGCCTCAGTAGCGCTTCCCATAGATGTACACACACTGTCTAATATAAACACAACAGCTTTCAGAATCTCACCTCTCATGTCCACATAATGTCAAGTCAAAACCTGACCAGTCTGACGTATAAAGCTGTCATTTAAGGTATTTTGAGCTTTATGGATAGCAGAAATACATTCATTTGTCATTTACTCCTGCCTGTTCACTGCAGTTTTTATGGCCGCTGTATTTCAGGCACTGTCTGGATTAGTCCACAGAGCTAAACAGTGAATGTATTTGCTGAGTAGTTGACTAGTCAACGCAATCCCTAGTGTGTGTGTGTGTGTGTGTGTGTGTGTGTGTGTGTGTGTGTATGAGTGTGTACTGACCGTATGTCCTGAATGGCCACGCTGCGGTCTCTTTTCTTGCCCCACACGGTGAGTGAATTGACCAGCAGTACAATAAACTCTCCATTCTCCATCCCAATGGACACCATCTCCCCATTCGGACTGAACGCCGTGCACTTGGCTGGGTGACCCAAGCTCACTTTATTCAGAAGTTTCTGAAAGAAAAAAACATCAACCTTTAGAGATCCCAGTTACTTCCAGAAATGACTGAAGCCTGACATACTTTTGACCTTGTTGACATAACTTCAAATGTACTTCATAATGTAAAACTTTCATAAATACATTTAATCAATACAGTAGAACTACAATAACTATAGACTTCTAAGGACAGAGTTTGTAATCTAGTGAGGCATGTAGTGCTCGACTCCACTACCTTGTCTGCCAAGTCCCAGATACGGATAGTTCCATCGTCACTCGCGGAGATGAAGACGTCTTTGGAGGGGTGTGTGGCCAGACCCCAGATACGGCCCTGTGTGTGTCCATTTATCATCGTGTTGGAGGCTGCATTCTTTTCCCCCACCTCTATAATCTCTCCATCCTTTGTTCCCACCAAGATCTTTCCCTTTAATGTAAAAATAGCATTTCCAAATGTCAAATGAAATAGATTTCCTTTCATTATTGGATGGGAATTATGATCAGCTAATACTATATTTATTTTATAAATTCATTCACTAAGGTATGTAATCAGATACTTCTTTCTGACATTTAATATTCATCGAGCTCATGGAAATTATTAAATTTTTATTAAAAAGGAAACGGGTGAAGGAGAAGTACGCAAACACCACAAATGAATCATATTAATATGTGCTTATAAATGGGGGTGCTTTGGGGAGGAGAGGGGGTTGTGCTATAACAAGTGGCCCTAAGAGAACACATAAAATATATATTACTGGGGGCCTAACTATATTATTATTTTCTCTATATATATACTTTATTATATTATTTTATAGGACTAAACATTACCACTTCTTGTACTAGTACTTGTTGCAATTACTGTGTTGAATCTGCAGTAAGAAGTAATAATATATTTATTCTCTACTCTTTTGGCACATATCTGTATATTGTCTCAATGCTTTCTTCCCTGTTCATATTATCGGTAGGTCAAAGGGCCTTATGAGTGTAAAAACGTTTACTGCAAGTATTTTAAATAACAAAAACAGAAGCTTGATACACCGCCAACACGATAATAATGATTGTAATCATCACAATGTGTGAACATGATGAAAGGCAATGTGCACAAACGTGACGCACAAACACATGCACACTATCCGCTGCAGCGGTCGCCTGGCTCTGACCTTTCCTCTGCAGACAGATCTGACGCTCTCTACAGGGAGACCGGTCTCCAGTTGAAACGCCCTACATCTCCTCATCTCCTGATCCCACAGCTTCACTGCTCCGCCCTCTTTAGTCCTGAGGAAGACACACATCACACATAATTACACACAAACCCAGGAGCAAAGCAAGACAAGGCACGTTTATTTATTCAGCACATGCACAATGGTAATGTATATACCACTGCTGTCACAAAAACTTTTATTTTTTTTAATCCATTCATTAACTCTCTGTTTGTGTAACATTATAATTACCAAAATAAATAATCCAAATAATCTGTGTAAAATTATCATTTTGTTGATTTTTCCAAGTGAGTACAAACACACATCCACTAGAAAAACACACTTTTGCACATTTTAACATGCAATTATTTTTTTTGCTGATTTTAACATATTGGAAAAAACAGTCTTTGCAAAACGTGCCATCTTCCATTTTCATTTTGGGGTTTCACAGTGGGGAAAAGCTTATTTAACAGTTTCTATGTAGAAGATGACTGTTACATTAAATTTACAATATGGCACTTTACAATATGGTTTCAAATTACAATATATCACACACACAGTTGACTCACGGTCTCTCTTTGCCTCCTGTGACTATAAGGCCGTCTCTGAGGGTGGTGTACATGGTGAAAACAGGTCCAGTGTGGGCTTTGGCCACCACACGCACCAGGAAATGATCCCTCCACACATACACGTCCCCGTTGATGGCACCCGTAAATGTGAGGTTATTCTGCAGCACAGAGGAGCACATTGGTCCAGCATTGGTCCAGTTCACATTATTTTCCATGCACTCAATAATACACCCCAGAATATAATAACGCAGTGGTTTAAAGGGGTTACATAATCTAAAATGGCTTAATTACAACTCAGCAGCTTCTAACATTTCAACAGTTCTCAATTACAGCTCACTGAAATGAGCAGAGCTTCGGAGATTCTAAATGGCTAAGGTATACAACAACTGTGTTTTAAGAGGAGATAAAAAAGCATTAGATATGTTGTTGGCAGTTTTAACAATAAAACTGAAGACTAAAAGAAAAGGCTCAAGTCTGTCACTACAGAATGATAACCAAATGTTTAACTGAGGCAAATACAAAATTGAGGAACAATTTCCTACAAAATTTAATAACAGGGCCAGTTTGCAATGATTTCAATGCATTGAATAATAAACCTTCAAATGTTATAATGTTATATGAGTTTTAGGGGTTACATAATCAAATGTCTTATTATACATTTACAGTACAAAAATAATGTGGCTCATTAGTTTTTCATGACATTTCCACCCTGCAAATACACTTTAACCTTTAAATCTGACAATGCCAGCATCCTCCGTGTTATAGAATATGTAGTTGCATAATAATGTACAGCACTGTGCAAAAGTCTTAGGCTCTTGTACAAACTGTTAAAGCCATTTATCTGAGCAGTGAAGGTACTTTCTGACTGCAAATAAATGCCAATGCCAACTTTACCAAATCCTTTACTTGGATTTGTGAAACTCCATTAACAGCTCCTGAATTAAGTAATGATGGAACCAGGTGTTTGAGGTTTTTGATGAAAACTATAATACTGGGTTTCCATGAGAAAGTCTGGGAATGATTACGCCAAAACATAGACATACATAAAATCACTATTTAATGTAGTAATATTATTTGTATATATATCCTAATACTAGCATTTGAAAACAGTGTTCAGCTATTCAGGTCTTAAATATCAAATCTCTGTTTTTCCCTGTGAGCGACGGGAGACGTTCCAACACTCCTGTGATCTTAGTTAAGAATAAGCAGCTCAGATAATGGATGGATGGATGACTATTTGTAAATATTGTGATTATTTCATTATGTATTAGTTGTACTGTCTGTGTTACTCACAGCACCAAAGGCCACAGAGAGCATGGTCTGCATTCTGCCCTCCTCCACAGCTCCAATCACTCCTTTCTTATAGAGCAGAGAGCCTCCCACCAGCGTCCAGAACTTGATATGTTTGATCCCCACTGACACAAACTGTGTGTCTGAGTCCGGTCTGAATTCCACCACAAAGATTCGGTCAGAGTGACCAGCCTTACTGCTCACTTTACTCCCTGCGAGATCAGTGGGAAGGTCAGTAAGCACCTGATTAAGACCTTATACTGGAAAATGTTTTGCTGACTTTTTTAGGATTACAACATTTGTAATGTTTTTCTTATAGGATACGAAATCTCAGTATCAATGAGTCGATTTACACACTTAGCTATTACTTTCTATACCCTAACCTAAGTGAATGCATTAGTCAATGCAAATGCATTTTCCCTGAAGTCCACGTTTGTCATTTGTGCAAGTTTATGAGCTAAAAAAGTCATTTTTTCATTTTTACATAAACATTTTCCAATTTATCTTTATCCCTCGTCATAAAACAGTTCCGGCCTAACTATTATGAGACTTGACCAAATTAGAATTGGTAAATCAAGCCACAATGGTAAATACTATGATGATTTCATTGGAACAAGCATTGCAGAGCCTGTAATTTTTAGAAAAATAAAAATATGCTTTCTTGAAACTGCTATAAGGCTCTTTCTGCAGTCCAAACAAACACAGCCGATGAGGGAAAATGAGCCCTTAGACTTTTCAAATGAATTTAAACTATGGGCCGTGGAATACACGAAAGGTTAATTTCGCTATCTGGGTAAAACATCACTTTCTGCTATAAATAAAATATAATAAAATAATGTCCCTGAATGGAAACAATTTTTGACACACCTTCTTGCCAGCGCCACACAGTGATGCTGTGTTCTGGATCCACTCCCACTGACAGCAGCAGTTTGCCAGTGGCGCTGAAGTTGACGTAGCTGACGCCTTTAGCGTGGGAGCAGCGCAGCACAGAAAGTGTCTGCTTACTCATTGCGTCCCACACGTGGATGGATGGCGCCAGGCCTACACACACACACACACACACACAGACACACACACACACACACACACACACACACACAGAGCAGAGATCAGTGAATATCCACACTGTAGGTTTCAGATGCTTTGGACTCAACTGAGAGAGAAACGGATAGTGTTTCCCAAACTCCACCCACAATTCAGGTCAGTAGAACAACACACAAATGGTGTTTTATGGTCTAGACACACCAAGCCGATGTTAAAGGAGTAGCAGAAAATAAAGCTGGCTGATGGTACAGTGATTAGTGCTGCTGAATAAGGGTCTGGGGTCAATGCCTGGCCTCGTGGTCCTTTCTGAATGGAGTTTGCATGTTCTCCCTGTGTTGTGTGAGTTTACACAGGATCTTGGTTTCCTCCCAAAATTCAAAGACAAAGAGAAGCTAAACTGCCCCAGATGTGATTGCGTATGTCTGTGTGTCTACCCTGTGGCGCACTGGAGACCTGTCTGGGATGTCTTTAGACCTACGAGTGCTGGGTCAGTCTCCAGCAACCCCAGTGACCCTGATTAGGGTAATTAGCTCTGATTTTGAATGAATGGATGATGACTGCTTAGCATCAGGGCAATAGTCTGTAAAACTGCAACAAAGATTAAATTAAAGTGAAAACAAACCACCATTAGCTTGTAGCAAACATTATAAAATAATACTAGCCGGAACAGGCTACTTAAAAGTAGTGCACTGCAGCTGGCACAGCTTTATAATTATCGGAAAACAAAGTCAAAAGACTAATGAAATGCTTTATTATGTAAATCATTCAGTGAATCAATGAACAAAGCATGCGTTTATCAAGGCACCTTCGTGGCTTTTGTGCATCTGAATTTATGTTGAATAAATAAATAGGTTGAAATAAATAAATTTGAAATAAATAAACGTATTAAATAATATTTTCTCAAATATTAATGAAACATTAATGAAAGATTCATTAATGAAAGATTCACAAAAACAGCTATTATGCTCATCCCTTCTAAAAAAATGCTGCTTGCACTGGGACTGTGGTTAGAACAGGCTATTCTGTGTGTGTCCTCTTGAGAGTGCTGTGGTGATTCACAGCTCTCTCATGGCTGACAACCAGAGCTGATGCAGCACTCTCAATCAGCCAAAAAGTTCTGGGAGCCACCGCAGCTACAAGGGTGCAGTGATCAGCCTCTGATGATCACAGACAGCCTGCAGGTGTCTGATAACCAACAGCTGGCTTGGTGTGTCAGGGTCTTTTTACTCTGCAAAAAATTACATTTAGGCAAAAGCTTAAATACCTGCAATATATCTTATATTCCACATCAGGGCTGAGATTACTCTGTTTTAAATTAATTTTTATTTTACGTTGTTTCAGAAAAACAATGCTGGAAAAATGATCTTCCACTGAAGTAAGACTCTTCGCTAAAATCATTTTTGGTAGAATGATATTGTATATTAGACCTATTGCCTTCATTAAAGATTAAACTTTTTTTGCAGTGTAAAAACCAAACTAAAATGTTTGGGATCACGATTTCAGGGCAGGGATGGTCAGTCTAAAGGAACACAGACACTGGCATGTACAAAGTCCTAAGACATGATGCTTAAAGGCAAGAGGAGGAAAAATCTTGACATAAATTGATACCTAGATGACTCATGCAAGTCAATGATCACTTTAATTAGACTAAGAAAATGGGATACATTTCAAAAAACCCAAGACAATAAAAGCCACTTCCAGGCATATATACATTACCGGTCAAAAGTTTTAGAACACCCCAGTGTTTCTGTATGTTTGTACTGAAATTCAAGTGGTTCAGTGTCTCACTGTTCATTCGGCAGAAAGTTCTTCCCAACTCTGCAGCAGGAGTTCCCATAAGTGTGCAGCTCTTATAAGCTGCTCTG